>JAJONR010003060.1:0-63572 GCA_029582245.1 Solanum etuberosum | reverse complement strand
GGGGGGGGGGGGGGGGGTGAAGGGAGTATCTTACCAACCAAATTTTTTCTCAAGACTAGTTTTAGAAAAACTTATTCCATTCAAAACTGATGCACTAATTTAAACAGCTAGGCACCTTCTCTGAAGTATGTTAGCATCTGCATGTTTCTTTGATAAGTAACATTGACTTCTTTATCTATATTAATATGTTAAAGTTGAGAATATGATTTTTGATATTATTAAAATGTATGAGCATGTGAAACAGTCCTGTAATGGTGGATGAGAAGGGTTTACTTTTCTTGAAGGAACTCGAAACTTGTTATTAGTAGTGATTCTTGGAGTGTTAACTCACCAGTGATCCCCCTCTCAGTCACTTCTTTTAAAGTATGATGCATCATAGAGTAATATTGATGAAGTGTGATGATGTTCTAGACTCTATTTATGTTCTGATCAATTCTAAGATTTTGAAAGACAGCATTGTGCATCTTTGTGCTGGATTAATCAAAAACAAAAGGCTAGTGTATTTTACTTACTATGTTTGTCTGATCCAGACTAGTCCGTGTAGCATGATGTCATGAAACTGTATAGAGGTTCATTTTTTCTCTTGATTCACATTTGTCAATTGAATTGGAAATTAAGATTTCTGAGGCCAGCCTTTTGCATCCCTACTATTCTAAGCTGTCTCTACTGCACCCAGTAAGACTCGGTCATAGTCTGTCTGTGCTGATAGTGCTTCAAATTGCAGGATGGACAAATAGATTATGGGGAATTTGCGGCAATGATGAGGAAGGGCAATAGTGGAGGTGTTGGAAGGAGGACCATGAGAAACACTTTGAATTTGGGAGAAGCCCTTGGACTTGTAGAGAGTAAAGAAGATGTATGACCTATCAACTAATCAAAATGTACTCTGATTTAACTTTCTAGTTGCTTTATGACATGTAGCTCCCTCCAGCATATAATATTATCCATTACGAGATTTAGATTGCTTTGTGTCATCTTGATCTCTTCCCATGTTCTATTGATGGCTGTCTTTTCTCCATATGTAAGTTTAGCATTTCACTTTTGATTGGGGGTAGGGGTGTTTCTGCTTAACCACCTTCGTTGTAGGACAATTTGTCCTTGTAGTTATACCTTTTGAATACTTCCAAATTAAATGGAAACTTCTTCTCCCCTTTTTTTTGGGGTGTGGGTGTGGGTAGGGGGATTTACACCTATTACTTAAATAGGATTTTATAAATACTTTTTCTTATTTACCAAACACAACAAAGGTTTGCAAAACATAGCAGACTTGAGAAAAAGGTGCATGTGTTCTCATTTCTTCCCATTACAAATTCTCCATTCGACGCTCCGTGCACTTTACAGAGAGATGGATTTATGCTCATCAGATTTAAGACAATTACGGGTCGTTTGGTAGGGAGTATTAGGATAAATATGTATGATATTATGTAGTATTATGTTTGGTACTATAGAATGTACAATTAATACCTTTCATTTGGTAGGATTTTATATTATGGGATTAATCTATGTAAAGATAAAAATACCCCTCAAATCCTTTTAATCATTTTGTTCATTTTCTTGATTTTATGTTTTATATTTGTACTAGTAAATTTATTTTAATAAACTAGCTTACAAATTTTATTATTTAGGGAGAGTTTGTTGCTAAATAAATCCAATATAAATCAATACAATATGTGAAATGTGAGTTGTTTAACATTTACAATTGAAAAAATAATTATATCACCACATGACGTTTGTGATTTTAATTAAATGTATTATTTGTTGATATATATGTGGTTTTCTAATTATTTATATTTTGAACGATTTATAAAATTGCATACATTAAAACTACAACTTGCAATTTTTATGTGTAATATAGATGGTTTATTCGATTTTACTATTGTTTATTGTCTTTTCGGTTTTAAAAGTAGATGATCTATCTTTTTTAAATTGAAAGTTGACGTTTTGTGAGTGATCAATTTATAAGATGACAATTATTTACCCTCAAATAATTCAAGTGAGAAAATATCAAACATGTCAATAAAATTGTTCTTCTCCTAGCTAGTTAGAAGGTCATAAAAAATAATATTGTCCGACAATTATCTACTTTGACCCAATAACATGAAAAAAAAATTCCCACAATAATTCCAGAGTATAATTACAAAGAAGTTTTTTTGTAGAATTTTAATCCAAACACAAGATGAGTTGGGAAGCACTGAACTAAACACTTGATAACAAATGAACTCTGCATTACTAATTCCTGCACTACTAATTCTTACGTTACTAATCCTTGCGTTATTAATCTTTATACCAAACGACTCTAAGATATTCCTTCTCCTAAATTATACCAAAAAGAACAAAAAATCAGAAAAGGAATTAAATGTTCCATGGAAAATCTATGCTCTGTGATAATAAATTTTCATCTTCCTTAATAGGAAGTGACCGCACAGAAGGCATCACAAAACAAATTAATTATGAGAAGTTAAAAGTATTCCTATGGAATGTGCCAAAACTTTATCATCATTAAAGTTGAAAAATTGCTTGTAAAAGAATTTCGTTTCGGGTAGGTGATATTTCAAAAGAACTTAAATTCGAGTGGGATTTGAATCTAACTTGAGGCTATTTGGATAAGATTTGAGCTAGTGTTAGATTTGATTTTAGTCATCATTCATTAAATTAGAAGTGGATCAAATATACATGAGAAAAGATATAAAGTGACACCTGAAGTTGTCCTAAATTTTTAAAAAGACATCTTAACTATGTGAGAGTCCTATTACTCCACAAAAGTATTAAATACCTTTGCAAAATAGACCATTTTGACTCATTTTCTCCCTATGTTTGTGAACACGCAGATGACGCGCATGAATGTATCATTTTCCTTTCAAAAATCAATTAAAAGTGTCACGTTTCAGTTGTTTTCTCTATTAATTAATTAATTCATCATTAAATACACCGTCTTCCTCAATTTTCAAAAGAATCGTTGATTGAAGCTTTTTTTTTAAAAAAAAGTACCCTCTCTCTAATGAAATCAGCTCAAAAGGTAAGAATTCAGTTTAATTTTCAGTCCAAAAATTAATTTGAAGTTTTCCAAGGTTTAATTTCTTTTAAATTTGAGAAATCAAGATGTTTATGTGATTATGTTTTGAGGGAAAATATTCTTATACTGACAAATGCAATTTTGAATCGTACTTGTAATGATGAGAATGATTCGATGTTGCATGTGAAAACGTGATGCAAATATGGTGACTTACTTTCAATGCAAACTTCGTGGTCGGAGGACAGTCCAACTCGAAGATTTTGATCTTGTCCACGCTATTGTGTATGTTCTCTACATAAATTATATTTTAGAGATCTCTTGTTTCTATTTGATTTGTTTATGGCATATTTTAGGAGAAAGCATGCAACTTCTTAAGATAAAGGGATTGTGAAGATGTTGATATACGATCCAAGTTCGTTATTCTAAGATTGGCAAAAAGAATTAAGGAGTTGAAAAAACATTCGTATTTTATGAAAATCATGTTGAAAGTAACAAATGGGTGATGAAGGAGAAAAAGAAGAGTAAATATTGTAACTGGAAGCTAATCGTCTTGATTTTTGTATGTTTTTCTATTTTTAAGCATTACCAAGAATGTGTAGGATGAAAGATGTAGTTGTGTGCAATCGAAATTGCAATAGTTGTTCCACTCTACACCTTTAGTTTGGTTCTTGTTTTTGTTGCTTTATGTTGTCGGAATAGTTATGACTTTAACAAGTTGCGAGTGTATTTGATTGTATAAGGCTTATAAAATTGCATTTTTATCGCTTCAAAAAAGGCCAACCCTTCATATATTTTCTGTCTATCTGATTGTGATAACCATTTTAGAAAATTCAAAAAGATGTTTAACTACAAATAAATGAGAAGAAGATACACTGAAAGTAAAAAAAATAATCTATTAATTGGACAAAATGAGGACTTCATTTCAACATAATCAATGTTTCAATTTGAATTACGATAACAAAATTGATTTTGTTTTGTTTGGCACCTAACAAAAAACAGAGTATGATACCTAAAAATACCTAATAAGATTCCAACAAAAAACAACACCAAAATATACACAATTAATTTTTTTTGGTCAATATCGACAATAAAAAATCAGAATACCCTACTTTCATGGCACATGTTTTCCTACTTAAATTGGTTTGGCCTTGATTATAAGCAGTAGTTACAGGCCTAATTTGGACAACTTTTTCAGTCCTCATTCTTTCAAGGTTGCTACTGGTAATAGTTGTTTTCCCCTTCCATTTGAATCCACATCTTGGTGTATAGCCAATATCACCAGTAACAACATCAACCCTCTTTGTCATTCTTGTACCAGTATTTATTTCTCTTCTACTTAGCAATCCAATTTGCATAGTCAAATAAGAAACGTTACAAATAAAAAGACATTTAGGCTGCACATAAAATCTAAATTATGCATATAAAGTTATAAAGTTGATACTTACATTAAGAGTTGTAAAGCCATCTTCAACTTGGTATATTTCAATCCCTACAATTCTTGGCCTTTTAAAATGCCTTGTTTGTCCTCTACTAATGTCTCCGTGTTCTATTGGCCTCTTTCATTGCCTGTTGTTTCAGATGACTATGTTGAAGCATTCCTGTTCCTCTACTTATGACTTCATTCACATTTCTTTCTTGAGGCATCCCTCTTTCCTTACCTATTCCTCTTCCTCTATAACTTACCATAACATGTTTATTGAAAACTCAAATATTAGAGAGTGTGTGTGTGTGTATATATATATATATATATATACTGTCTATAAACAATAGAATAATTATATAAATCACATCTGTGTATGTAGCAGTTTCATGTGATTGAGTTGGAACACTTATAACACCTGGACTTGAAACATTGCCTCTTTCTCTACATCTTCATCTATCACTATCATTGTTTGTAGTGGCCTGATTTTCACATATTAGTGAATATACTTAAAACTATTTCTTTTACGAAAGAATACATATACCAATAAAGAAACTCCAGATGATTGAGTTGATTCACTGCCTCTTGCTCTGCCTCTTTGTCATGAACCAAACTATCACCTAGATGTGACATGACAAATAGAATTCCAAAAGATTCTAAACAAGTCACGTGATATATGCATGACACTATGACAACAACAAAGTTGATATAATATATAAAGTGGAAGTATAATCTCAAAATAAATCTCGACATAAAGAGAATCTAAGTACAAAGACTGTAATTGCAGAATATCTCCTAAGTTTGATAACAAGCCTCTACTAACCATAAGTGTGTCTAGGACAAACCCTAGCTCACGAAATAAGTCTGAAAACTGAAATGACATAAAATAATGATAGACATATGGTGGCAAGGTCCCTGAACCATGAGAACTCACCAAAATCCTAAATACAGCTAATCAATCCAATTAGCCACGAACGGATATGTAACACCTCAAAAGTTGGAAAGTCGAAAGAAAAGAATAATGCAGAAAATCTGTCTGAGACTGGTTTTTACGAGTCCAACCTACAAACCGTAGGAATTCCTAGGGGCCGTACGAAGGAAACCGTAGACCCAGAGTAGAGTTATGGGGGAAAAAATCAAGTTTCAGTATCTCATTCGACGGTTGACCAAGACGGCCCATCAATCTTTGTACAAGTCGTAGATTGGTCTTGTAGGTAGGTCCAAGACTTAGTAAAATTTTAAGGGTCAAGTTGGTTTCTTCGGTTGGTGTCTACGAACAGTAAGAAGACCTACGAGCCGTAGACTCCGTCAAAAGTTAGTCCAAGTTAAAGGGTTTCTGAAATTTTTTACGATTGACTAGGACTAGGGATGACAAAATGGGTAATTTATATGGGTACCCATTCAAATTACCCATCTTAAATGAGTTGGGTACCCAACTCATTTAAAATAGGTAAAAAACGGGTGAAACTCATATTATCCATTTAAAAGTGGGTAGTTAAATGGGTAAAAGAGACTCATTAATAAAATAAAGAAAAATGACATTAATATTTTTTTAAGGTGTAGGTGGACGGGGTAGAGATTGGTGGGATAAGGAAAAAATTCATTTTTTTTGGGAAGGGGTTGGGGGGGGGGGGTTGGGGTGGTAAAAAATAAATTTAATTTTTGAGGCGTTCGAGGGGTGGGGGAGGGGGGCGTTGGAGTAGTAAAAGAAAAATTAAGTTTTGAGGGGTTGGAGTTGGGGGTGGGGGGGGGTTGGAGTAGTAAAAGAAAAATTAATTTTTGAGGCTTTAAGGGTGGGGTGGGGGTGGACAGGTTAAATTTAAAAAGTTTTAAGTATCTTTTTTTTGTGTGTGTGTGTTGGGGGTGGGGGGGTCAGGGGGTGAAGAGTGGGATAAGAGATTTTGCTTTTGAAGCTTTTAAAATGACCCCTATAATAATATGGGTAAATATGGATACCCAGATTATTCATTGGGTAACTCATTTTTACCTATTTAAAATATGAGTCGAGTGGAGTATTTTATCCATTTTTATTTAACTCATTTTTGATCAATTCATATTCGATTCGACCCGCTCGTTTTCCACTCCTAACAAGGACATTCCGTAGAAAGTCCTACGAACCATAGGTCCAAACTGTAGAAATGAGTCGATAGTTATTTTAAGGGGGTTTTGGTCTTTTCCCTAAGTAATTAATGACTAAACTTATAAGTCGTTTTGATCTTAATTCTAAGCTCTATATAAGTCTTTTAAGTCCTAAAACTATCTATTCTAAATCATTCTACTAAATTCCTAAATTCCCTCCAAGATCACCCCCCCTCCTCAAAATCCTCTCAAGAGCTAAGGAAGTAAAAAGCTAGGGTTTGACTTCAAAAACTCCAATTCACCATACATTGTGGGCATTGATCACTAAGATATGTTTGTATTCACATATGGAGTGTAACACCCCGTAGCCTTAAGAGGGAAGCTTAGCAAATTTTTAGAATTTCCAGGTGTCACCCACGAGGGCCAACCACACCCCGTGGATGGGCACCATGAAGCACTTCCTAAGGCAGTAACCACGGCCAGGACCCATGCCCCGTGGATGGGTCCACAGCTCATGGTTAGGGGTGTCGTAGGTGGGCCAAACGTCCCAGTCCAGACAACGCTTGACCAGGACGGACCGTAGGTCCATCCACGGACCGTCAACGTGGTCTCTGTCACGCCTTGAGCTACCCCCAGGAGGCGGACACGAGATCTAGGATCATGAGTGACCCCAAGCTAACCCTGAGCTGGCATATCATAAGCATACTAAATAAACTGAAGTAAAGAAATACTGTGCGGTAGCTAAATCATGAGATAAACTGAAATGATGGGGAAAACTCATAAACTATCTGAATATATAAAACTGAGAGTTTAACAACAACTGAAAAGTCAAACTCAAATGCTAAAGTTGATTCTAACTATGTTTGAAAATAGTCTCTAACTGACTAGAAGTGCTGGGACATGCCCCAGCTAAATCTAGAAAAAAATGAAATTAAGACTAAAAGCAAAGGAACCATGTCTATCGTCCTCGGAGAAGGAGGACTCACCACTAATACTGTTGAGCTGAAGATCGGAAACCGATCTATGCGTCATTTGGAAGCGGAGAACCTGAACCTACATCAGGAGAAGATGTAGCGCAGAGTATGCGTCAGTACTTGAAAGGTACTGAGCATGCAGGATAGAGTAAAGCTGAATAATAACATAACTGAACAAAGAATAAAACTGAGCAATGATATGATATAAGCATGGTACTATACTGACAATACTGAACATGAACTAACTGAATGCAATGACCAAGTTTATAACATGGTGAGACTGAAATCTGACTGTAACTGATAACATGGTCAATGCAATAGAATCTGACTGTGAGGGAGCTACTAATAACCGACATAAAACTACATGAGCTAAATGTGGAGTCCGATGTATACGCCCTATCGAAAGGACCCAATATACCCTGCCAGAGGTATAGAGGCATGACTGGCGTGATCACTAAAATGTAATGCCCACAGAGGGGAGTTATAAACCTACGGGACTATTCGGGTACGCTGAACCGTAGTCCAACTCGGTATTAAGTCTACTCCCAACTGATTATGTAATTAACACATTATGACTGAATTTCTGTAATACTGGATAGCTCAAAATACTGACATGCTAACTGAAAATGCAACATTAATGTACTGATAATGAAACATTTGAATCTGAGGCATGTATATCTGAAATAACTGACCTAGCATGTGTAATTCATGAGCTAAAAGAACTACATAGCTAGGGTTCTGAGTTTATGAAAGAATCTATGCAAAACAATACTAAAATCATGATAATCTGATTAGGAACATTAAAGTAACTAATTCATAATGATCTGCTGAAATTCTAGAAACCCTAGGTCTAGATAATATGAAGGAAAATAAGAATCTGACTGAATTCTAGGGACCTAATGGGTGAAAGGAACCAATTAGTGAAATCCCACATACCTGGTGACGAATTCCAAGGAGAAATCTTTTGATTTGGGTGTTGGAACTGATGAAAACTCGTTGCGTTGTTGAACTAGGGCTTGGTCGACTCTTTCTCTTTCTTCTCATTCAACTTGATGAATTTTAGGAGAATGAGTTGACTTGGGTAAGTTCTAATTTAGTTACTAGGCTACAACTGACCAAAACTACGTAGTTTAGGGGTTAAACGATGTAGTTTAGGGGTCCAACGCATAGGGAAAAGACTAAACGACCCCTGACTTAAAAGCTGTCGGGGCCACCGACGCAACTAACCGACGGTCCGTGGACTGACCCACGGTCTGTGCTGGTCAACCGTCGATGGGGTTCTAGGACTAGGTTCTGAGGCCTCGATCCACGGTCCGTGGGTCCGACCGTGGGTCATGCCTTAGAAGTTTTCTGGGCTGAGTCTGGGGAGGGTTACATGTGGTGAACCACGGACCACCAGGATGGAACGTGGGTCACCCTACGGTCCGTGGGTGGCAACCGTGGGTTGTACCTGCAACTTTTGAAATCTGCAGTTTTGGTAGTTCTAGCATACGGGGTGTTAGAGTCTCGTGGTTGGTGACTGGACGACTATCTTAAGGACACAAGGGTCCTTTCCAGTTTTAATTTAATTGAAGTGGTGTCATTTTACCCTAGCCTAGACCATATATATAAGTACTTTAGACCCCTAAATTCATTCATTCTAAGTCATTATTTCAAAACCCCAAAAGAAATCCAATTCTCTCCCAAATATTCTCTCTTTAGAAAGAAGAAGAAGAAGGTTCAAGCTAGGTCAAACTCAAGTCTTTCAATCTTCAAGCTTTGAGGGCATTGTGTTCAAGTTATGATGAATTTTCATCCATGGATTCCTTCCATCCATGGAGTCCCTTAGAATTTCCCCAATTTGATGAAGAATTACCCAATTCTAGTTAGGTTTCTTCCAATCTTGTGGGTATTGATGAATGTTGATCCAATTGAGTGGAAAATGATTGCTTATGATTGAATTGATAGTAAATCATGTTTTTAAGATGAAATTACGTGTTTCCATGCCTAACCCATGTCTAGAAAGATGAAATTGAAGTAAGTGGATTTTGTGCCTTGAAAGGAGAAATTGAGGATTTAGAGATAATTTTCTAGGATTGATGATATGTAAGTAGATTGCTTGAGAGTAAAGCATATAGACATGAATTGATTGAGATTAAGGTATACATGTTGAATCATGACTAGTAGTGCTTGAGATTGAGCCTATATGATGATATATGATTAGAATTGCTTAAGAATGAAGCATGTGATCAAAATGTCTTGAGATTTAGGCATATGTGATGGTTATGAGAAGCATTGCTTTGAGAGTAAGGCTTGTAGTTATGAATGTTTATTACTAGGGCTTTGAGAGTAAAGCTAATATGATGAATTATGAATGTTAAGGCTTTGAGAGTGAAGCTTATATGCTAATGGTAGAATAGTAGATAGAATTGTTGTGGAAGGACTTTACCCACATAATTTACCTTATGAACGTTTGAATGTATGAATGTGAAAGGCTTCCTCACATTGAATGATTCTAGGTTGAAAGGTTTGCTCACCTAACATGAATCAAAGCATGTTAATTAAGATAGCTTAAAGTTGTGATATGAAATCCCTTCATGAATAAGCTTGACTTGGTAAGACAAGACCATGCATGTTAGCTTGAGTAGTAGATCTCATGGATAGCCTTGGATTGAGAAATCGTACCCTTCCTAAGGTTATCTTGAACTAGCATAATAGAATGCTTGCATGATCGGATGACTTGGTAAGGCCAAACCATTTCATTGGTAGCTTGGATTGAGCAATAGTACCCTTCCTTGAGTAGCTTGGACTTGCATAAAAGTGTGCTTTCCATGATAGCTTGGTTTAGCATGATGAGGTTCTTTTCCTTGATAGCCTTGAATTGGTAAATCGTAACCATTCATGAGTAATGTTTGTATTGGACTAGTAAAGAAGTACTTTTCCATGAATAGTAGCAAGAGCTAAAGAGGGACTAGTCCCTAATCAAAGTAGCATGATTATGATGAATCAAGGTTACTTCAAGGAAGTATCGTAAGTATGTTTTAATATGAGATTTGTTTGTATGATGTATGCTTAGCTCGGATTGTTGCTAGAGTTGCCTTCCTTGATATGTATGACTAGAGGTGGATGACCCAAGTCCTAGATAAGGATAAGTTGAGGTTACTTGAGAAGTGTTCCTCTTACATTATGATGACTTATGCGCATTGATTATGCCTATGACTATGTTGTTATCTCTTATGCTTATAGCTTATGTCTTATGTTGACTAATGCTTATGTTATGCTCTTGATGATGTTATGCTAGCTATCATATTTAGTACATTTTGTACTAACACATACTCTTGCCTACATTCTTCTCAAATGTAGGTCCGGCGATATTGACTTCCATCCCCGTGGCTAGGATCATAGTAGAGCAAGGAAGATTTGTGAGTCCTCATAGCATTCGAGGATATAGCCACAATTTCCCTTATGCTCTTTCATTTTATGTTTTGAACTATTGTATGGGCTACGTCCCAAAGATATTCATGTATTAGATGATTTGAGACAAGTGTTAAAGACTTCCGCTTCGTTTTATAAAAGATTTTGATCGTATGGAAAATGTTTTAAATTTCCGCACCATTTTCTATTATCTTATGTTATGAAAGCTAAGTGGCTTGTATGAGGTCCTTCGGGGTCTTGTATGCATGTTACGTCTAGGCGGTACCCCTGGGTCGTGACATGGAGCCCTTTCCTCCATAGGGTTCCTAAAATCTTCAAGTTTTACAATTTAGATTCTCAATTCAAAGTTAGGGTTTTATTCAATCTTCATGGGTTCTTTTCAATTATGGTTCAATTGATTGTTTTCTACTCCCTCTATCCCTAATTACTTGTCCACTTTGACAAATCAAGAAAGGACAAAACAAATTTCTCTATTTTATCCTCAATTGATTACTTTGAAAAATGTAAAACTTCTTGAAAATCTTAAGTTTTTAATTCACACATTCATAATTAATAGGGGTAAAATGGTAAACTCACTATATCAATTATTATTTTCTTAATAGGTGTGTCAATTCAAAAGTGGACAAGTAATTAGAGATAGATGGAGTATCTCTTTATGCATGAATTGAAGTATTTACATGATTCTAAGTTGAATTCATATGAACTCATGCACGATCCATGAAATTTGACTATGAATATATGATGAAGCCTATGAACTGTGAATTTATGAAGATTTGCATGTTTTTTATGAAATTGATGTAAATATTTTGAGGATGCTTTGAGAGTAAAATATCAATGTTATTGTGAAAGGTTTTTTCATATATAACCAAGAACATGATTGTGAAATGATTTCTCACATAAAAGATTCATAAGGTTGAACGGTTTTCTCACCTAAGTTGAATCAAGATTAATGAGCTATTCTAAATGAACTTTAGCTTGGATTGGTTGTTTGATTGTACCTGTCCATGAATGATAATATGACTTTAGCTTGGATTGGTTTCTTAATTGTGTCTTTCTATGGATGATGAAAAAAGTATGATTAAGGACTATTCCGTGGGATGTTTTACTTAGCACCGAGTGGACTAACGATGATTATCTATGTTCCATAAACTATGTGCCACCATAGGATGATTGTCTCGGATAGACATTAGCTAGTGGATCCACTTTAGCTCAGACTCATGGTTCTTACCTTGGCAAGTAAGGACATCTCTTTTCGATGTGGGATAAACACCGAATTCCATGTATAGATCACATGGTCTATGTCGGTTACATGATAAAATCCCCATAATAATGAATTATGGTTACTTTATGAAAGTATCTCACAAGTGTTTTAAAGATGTTTAACTTGCATTGACCATGATTATGATTTATGATTTCGAATATTTTATCTTATGATTTATCTTGGTCATTGCATGTCATGTAAAGTCTTTTTAGCATGATTTCATCACTCTTATGCATTGCTATCATACTTAGTACATTTCATATACTAATGCATACTTGTGCCTATATTGTTTCACTAATGTAGGGTCCAACGCTCCTATCTCCCACACTCGTGGCTAGTTGATATTTTGACACTCAAAGATTGGTGAATCCTCATGTTCCGAGGACTGAGACACTTTTATAGCTTTATGTCATTTCAATTTTCAGACTTTGTATGTGATGTATGGGTTACATCTCAATCACTTCCCTTATGATGTAATAGATGACTTATTGAGACTTATGTTAGACTTTCACTTTTATCAAACTCTTTTATGATATACAACTGTTTATTTGAATTCCTTATTTCTATTATCTTGTATGATGTATGTTAAGTGGCTTGTGTAGGACCTCTCGGGGTTCTATACGTCATGTTATGCCTACGGCATACTTTGGGTCGTGGCAAGATAAAGGAACGCCAGAACCTATATTATGAGACAATATTGACACAAGAGATGTATGCGTCAGTACTCAGAATGTACATAGTATGAGAAAAGATGCATGCGTATGAAATATGATAACGTGATAAAGCTAAAAATGTAATAATGCATGGCCAAGTAAAACATCTCAAATCAGATAAGCTGATATCATAAGGCATAAAACAAGGTTAATGCAATACTTGAAAAAACAAAATATAAGCTTAAATCATAATCTTTGAGGAGGTCATAAACTATTGTGGAAGCCATATTCTTTTGTGGGAGATACCGTTAGCCGACATAAACCATGTGAGCTATACATGGAGTCCAGTGTAATACTCTTACACCTAAAATAGAGTGTCCTACTTATGAAGGTAAGGACCATGTTCTTAAGCTTAGGTAGATCCACTAGCTAATGTCCTATGAGGACAAGTTCTATGGGGGCACGTAGTTATGGGACCAGGGGATTGATACTAAAGAACTCTGCCTCTACTAACGAGTGAGCCTTCATCCCAAAGTCCACTCGGTGCTAAGTAAACTCCCAGAGAAAATGTACATAATCATATCATAATTATAATACTTGAAATAATAAGAATCTAGTAATACAAATCCAATCATAAACTTCATATCATAGAATAGCTCCTTTCAAAATCATGATTTCATATCATACTCATAAAGACACTTATCTAAAGCATCTAAATCATGATCATCTTTTCATAATGAGAGTACTTCAATTGGAAACAACTTTTTTTGTAAAACATGTTGATACTTTATCTAAAAGCATCTTTGATTCATAAATGAGGAAATACATTAAATCCCCTTGAACTTGGCTGGACAACTTACTTTAATACTTTAACTACACGGGCGTTCAAATACCCCCTTAATGGCTGATGTGGCAAATAAAAAAAAGAATAGCGCATAAAAAATTAAAAATTAAAGAGAAAAAAAATAATTGGGCTACTTTTATTTTCTTTTCAGCCAATAAGAATTTTTCTCTTCATCTTCCTCACACCCCACCACCCCACCACCCCTATCCACCAACAACCTAGCCCTTTTTCTTCCTCAGACCCCACCACCCCTTGCCACCCTCAGCCACCACCTGCACCATTTCCTCATTTTCTTTTTCGAACTCCCCACTATCTTTTTCTTTCTTTGAAAGCCTTCACCCTCACCCTATTTCTCCTTCTTCGAACCCTCCATCCGCACCCCTCTTTCTCCTTTTTTCGAACTACACTATCTCAGTCACCACCTACCCATCCCTTTCTTCTTCTTTTTCGATGAACCTATTTCTCCCCCTTCTTTCTCCTTCTTCGAAACACTCATACCCCAATTTATTTTCCATCACTAAATGAGAATAATTTCAAATTATTCTCAAATTATTCTTATATGTGATGAAAAATGAAAAAAATGAAAAAAACCAACAACTTATTCTTGCTTCAAGATCACTACTTATGAAGGTGTTTATTGATTTGATGAACTTAAAGTTCTTTTTAGTGAAAAATTTATAATTTTTTCATCTCAAATTAAATTTTTAGTTGTAACTATGTATTTACTTTGATAATGTGCCTTAAAATTGAATGTTTTTAGTGAAAATGGTCTTGAGAATTTTGGATCTGTGGAATTGATCTTTTTTGAGAATTTTTTACTTTTTATTTTTCTTTTTTATAATCTTGGATTAATTTTTTTTTCTTTTTTCCTTTCTAAAATTGTGAATTAAGAAAACAAAAAAAAAAAGAATAAAAAACTCAAAATTTAAATAATTATCAATGTGGCACTGACGTGGCAGTGACATGGTGCTGACGTGTCGATGACATGGCGCGTGTGGAATGCACTTGCCATTGTGAGACTGGCCTTATAAACTTAGAGTGAATTTAAATTCACTTGAAATGAAATTAGGGGGGGTAAATAATTATATGTAAAGTTAAAGTGCTAAAGTAAGTTTTGCTAGCAAGTTCAGGGGGGATTTTATGTGTTTTCTCTTCATAAATTCCTCAATTCATTATACATGCATAATCTCAAAGCTTAGTTCATAATCATAAAGTATTCATATAGCATGAGTTCATATGAAAATCATTGAAAACATGTAATTATGATCAAATCATGCATAATAAGATCAAATATGATGAAAATACTTCAATCATTAGAACCCATAACAAAATTATGAAACCCTAGAATTTGGGTAAGAATCATATAAGAGAAATTGAGGTTTCTTTGGGACTCAATGAATGGAAAGAGATCTATTTATGAATTTCTCACGTACCTTGATGAACTTATCCTTGGAATTGAAAGAGAAGATTTGAAGCTTGAAAAACCCGAATTCACCTTAAGAGCAAGCACACCGGTAATTGAATTTGGTGTAATTGATGTAATTATACTGTCTATTCCATTTGGTTGGCCATGTAATTACATGGTCAGCATGTACTGTAATTGACAGGGGTAATTACACTCTCCAATTCATATGGGGTGACTGTGAATTGCTGGTAATTACATGGTGTAATTACAAGCTGATTATTTTTTAATTGCTTTCTTTTATTATTTTTTTTTATTTTTTTTCGTTTTAATGTATTTTTCATTTTTATTATTTTAAATTCTTTTTAATTTTTATTATTCTAATGTTTTCTAAAAATATTTTATTTTTATATAATATTATTTATATTTCATTTCCTTCTCATTCTCAACCTTTACTTCATGTGATTCCATGCAATTTTTCGTATTATCTAAAATATATTATTTGTATAATTTTACTAGTATTCTAATTTTTAAATTATAGTAGAATTCATTATTAAATAAAGTTATGGACTTACGTTTTCCTTTTCTTTTAAATCATATTTATGTATGTTATATATGTTGAAATTTGACGTAAGAATATCACGCATGTTAAATTTTTTGTTTTGAATTTAGAACTTATGTTGTACTTTCAATTTTTATTTGATTTAGGAGTATTGACTCGATATTTTACATTGCAAGCTATTTTTTTTAAATTAGACTTGACAGGTTATCTTTTTGTCAAATGTTTTATAATCTTATGACATGATTTATAATTTTTTTTTTCAAACATGCATTTCATAATGTTCATAGTAATTTTGTACTTTTAGTTTTTATGATTAATTTAATTAAAATATACTAAATTGAAAAATATAAATCAATTTTTTTTATATTATTAGTTAAGAACATATGTTTATTAATTAATATATTTTTAAAAGACAATATGTATATATATCTTAAATATTGAATTTAATTACATTCATAAAAGCCCTTATTTGTCTAATAATATTTTTAAATTTTAAATAATTAATTTTTTATTTTTAAAATTCAATATAACCTTATTATTACAATTGTGCAACCAAACAGTACATTTGTAACTAAACTGTGACACAAACAAGTCAGCATAATTACTAGAGTAATTACTACACTAATAATTACCCGAATTCCAATTACCTGGTGGTTTTCCAAACACACCCTTACAGCCTCCCATGTGAATTAGAGAGTATCCGATCAATGACACTCAATTACCTGCTGACTAAATAATTATATGACCAATCAAATAAAACAGATTCATTATCATGCCGTAAGTCAATTTTTTTAAAAGCATTGACAACTTTGTTCCAAAGAAATCGTTGTTTCTTGTGACCCCTTAACATTAGTCTCCCATCTAATTAGTAACTATTGTACCTCCCCGGCAAGAGAGGGCAACCCATCTGCCACTCGTCTGAAACACGCACCACCATTACAGCTCTTCGCTTCACTTGTAAGTTTGCGTTACATATGCTTATGATCTCATTAATTTGTCTACTTACCCGCAGATCTGTAATTCGATTTGGGTTGTTGGAGTTTGACAGTTTGTGTTTTTGTAATAGGCAAGTATGAGTATCAATATGTATACGGGGTTCACCAGGCTTTGCAAGGGTCTTGCGGTTGTGCTTGTAGGCGGTCACATTGTTGTTCAGATTCTTCCTTCTGCTCTTTCTTATCTTGCTCTCATACCTGCCAAGTACTCTTTCTATCTCCTCTTTAATTACTATTTGATTTTTCTTGTTGAATCACCAGATTTTAGAATTGGAATTACCTACTTTATGATGATAATGTAGTTTCTCTATCTGTAAATGCTTCAATTGAATTTCAACTTCATGGATCATGTGCTGATCTCTTTAATACATGTATCCTTTTCTGAAATGGTCCTCATTAGATGAAAAAAAAGTTTCTTTTGAAATGCCTTGGCGAGCTATGAAATTACTGAATATCACTTTAAGAAAAGGAAAATTTTGGACCGAGTATAGGGTGCTCCTTGTGGTTCTTGACGTGAATGTTCCAATTTCAAGGCAGCTTTCTTGTGCATGAGTTCCTGAGTATAGGCTGAATACATGGACTACAGACGCAGATCTAGGATTTAAGTTTTATGGGTTCAATCTTTAAGGTTCTTAGTATTGAACTCATTGTATTTGTAAAACTATGGGTTCAAACTTACTATTATTGCCATTTTAGTGAACATAAATTTATGTTTTGCGATAGAAGCATCGGGTTCAAATGAAGCCGGTATCTGCATTTTGCATCCATCACTGATGGATGACCCCTCAAACTTGCCTCATTTTTCCATTTAGACACTTGAGTGGTGGAACTCTAGTATCTGTGAAGGAAGATCCGACTATGTGTTAGATTTCAAGCTGAAAGCCTTAAAAGAGAATCTTAAAGTTTGGAGCAAGACACTTCAAGGAAATTTAGGGCTACAAAAGCAGAGTATCCTTAACCAAATGGCAGCCCTAGAAGAGATTCAAGATTAAAGATGTTTAAATGATGATGAGAACTACCTGAAGGCTACGCTAGAGGTAGAATTTGAGTATGTTGCTAAAAAAGTGGAAGTTACATAGAGACAAAGCTCCAGGGTATTATGGCTCAAAGAAGGGGATAGACATACAAAGTTCTTCCATAGATCTGCTAACAATTACATAAGTTATAACCTAAGTTGCGCAGACTCTTCAATTTCGATGCCGCATCCGTGTCGGATTCTTCAAAAATACACTACTTTTGGAGAATCCGACATGCACCCGTTGACGATTTTGAAGAGTCTGGACAACATAGGTTATAACAACATTGACTGTCTGTAGGTTAATGGGGAAAGTTGACATCAAGAGAGAAATGGTCAACTTATACCAGGAACTATACACTGAACTGAGGAATGCAAACCTTAATTTAATTTTAGAGAAGGATATCTTGGTAGTAAAGAAGAAAACCAAATGCTACAGTGCTAATTTGGGGAACAAGAAGTGAAAGATAGTGTGATGGCATGTGCTGGTGACAAATCTCCTGGACCAGATGGCTACACAATGGTCTTCGTCATTCAGTGTTGGGAGGTAGTGAAGAAAGAGGTGTGGGCTTTTATACAAAATTTTGATGATCAGTGCTTTTTCGTGAAGAGCTTCAATGCTACCTTTGTAGCATTGATTCCTTAGAAGGTGGGAGCAAAAGAGCTTAAGGATTTCAGCCCTATCAGATTGACAAGGTGCATCTATAAAGTCATCTCAAAACTATTGACTAAGAGGCTTAAGAGAATGATATCTAAGTTGGTTAATCCTCAATAGATGGCTTTTATCGAAGGGCAAACAGACTATGAATGCTATTCTTGTAGCAAATGAATGTGTGGACTCAAGGGTCAGAGATGGGACTACTGGGGTTCTCCGCAACCTAGACATTGAGAAGGCATATATGATCACCTCAACTGGGCCTACTTATGGAAGACTTTGGAAAAAAGGGGATTTGGCAGGAGATGGATAGAATGGATCAAAATCTGCACCAGTACAGATAAATTATCAGTTAATGATTCTCCAACTGGTTTCTTCTTCTCCGGAAGAGGATTAAGAAAAGGCGACCTTTTGTCTCCTTTCTTATTCATTATAGCCATGGAGGGTTTGAGTGACATGCTTAAAACAACTCAGTTTACCAACTGGATAAGAGTTTGAAATGAGCAATCTGGCCAACATATGGGGGTAGATTTTATTTTTGATGACAAGGGAAACCGCAACTACTACCCTTTGGGTGCGCGGGTAGAATTGGGGAGTTATCAACAGTCTATTTGAGTATGCCATTAGGGGCAGAAAGCAAATTTAAATCTGCATGGTACTCAGTGTCGGAAAAGTGTGAAAAAAACTAGTTAGTTGGAAGGACAATACTTATCTCTATGGGGAAGATTGACCTTGGTCAACAGTGTTCTAGATGTCTTGCCAACATATATGATGTCTCTTTTTTCCTATGCCACTTAATGTAGCCAATAAGCTTGATGAAGTTGGAAGAAACTTTTTGTGGCAGGGGAATAGTCCGACAAAAAAGATCCACCTGGTTAAGTGGGACATTGTTACAAAATGTAAGAAGGAAGGTGGAATAAGTGTTAAAAATTTGAGGATTCAGAAACAAAGTCTTATGCTTAAATGGCTTTGGAGGTTCTCAACTCCAGAACAATCATTGTGGTAGGAGACTATCATATCAAAGTATGGTATGGAAGATAAGTGGATCACCAATGAAGTGAATGCACATATGGAGTCAGTTTATGGAGATCAATGAGAAACAACTGGCCTATATTGTATAATAGATCCAGCATCCAGGTAGGAGATGGGGAAAAACATCCTTCTGGATGATGTATCGCTAGGCCAATCTTCTTTGATGCAACAGTTTCCAGATTTATACTATTTGAACCAACAGAAGAATGCAATAGTGGCGCGAAAGCTGGCCCGGCCACCACAGTCATCGAAAAAAGAAGAAGAATGCAACAGTGAAGGAGGTAAGGGATAATACAGGATGGAATATCAGCTTCAGAAGGCTATTAAATGGCTATTAAATGGGAGGTTGACAGGCTACTGGAGTTTCTCAAAACACTTGAATCATTTTAGGATTCAATGCCAATGAGGACTGCAGATTCTGGTTAGCAGGTAGCAGAGGCAGACTCACCTGTTAATTCAGCTTACAAGACGCTTAACAAGTCTAGCTCTCAGATTAACTCTTGGCCTAGGAAGCACATCTGGTGAACTAAGATACCATACAAGGTGAATTGTTTTGTTTGGTTCGTAGTCAAGCAGGCTTGCTTGACTAAGGACAAGTTACTGAGAAGGGGAATGCAACTTTGCTCTATCTTTCTTTTTTGTGGTTAGACTGCAGAAACAAACAACCACCTAATTCTGCATTGCAGAGTAACTACTCAACTTTGGGACATTTTTCTTGCTATGATTGGCTTGAAATGGTCTATGCCTCAGTCTACTTTAGACATCTTTACAGTTGGAACAAAAGGGGAGGTAGCATAGACCAAAAATGAAGATGGAGGCTGATCCCAGGTTGTATTTAGTAGACATCTGGAGGGAAAAGAATCTATGATGCTTTGAAGGAAATAGCCCCCATCCAGAAGATAAAACTAAATTGTATTTTACTTTTCACTTTTGGTATAAACAAGAGTACACAGAAAATACTGAGACTTCAATGCAGTTGTTAGAGTCTCTTTAGATCTTCTTGCTCTCTTTACATGTAATTATGGCTTAACAACCCTTTTTGGTTAATACAATATGTTACCTATTAAAAAAAAAGATTGTGCAAACATTTGTTCTTAATCCTAGAAATGTGACTTTTGTGGCTTTCGAAACACACTCTATTCCTTTCCAACTAGAGTCCAAATGATGCATAGAGAAATAGTGAACCAAATCATTTTTAAAACTGGTGACTTTAAAATAGTGAACCAAATCTGTTTCATATCATTTTGAAATTCTTGTCCTTGCCAACACTCTAACCAACCCCTATGTTGTTAGGCATTGTCCAAGGAATACCACAATATTTAGGAATATGTCCCAACACTGCCTGAAGCACTTGCAATGGAGAAATAGGTGTTTTATTGATTCTTGAACCTCACAAATAACATCTATTAGCAAGACATAGGGGGCATATCTTTGGTTTATCAAAGGCAAAAAGCGCAAAAAAGGGTAAGAGATTTGTTGGTTCTTGAAGCACAATGTACAAATGA
Organism: Solanum etuberosum; assembly: GCA_029582245.1. Taxonomy (NCBI): domain Eukaryota; kingdom Viridiplantae; phylum Streptophyta; class Magnoliopsida; order Solanales; family Solanaceae; genus Solanum; species Solanum etuberosum. The sequence goes on along the minus strand of JAJONR010003060.1, from coordinate 42,748 downwards.
AGTGTGGAAGGTAGCAGGTACCCATGGAACTAATCGAGGTGTGTGCAAGTTGGCTTGGACACCATAGTTATAAAAAAATGCAGGCATTAATGAAGATAGGCTCAAATGAAGAAAAATAAAATAAGAATATATGCTATTCAAGAATAATAATTATAAACAAAAATGACAATTATATGGACAAAGGAAATTTCAAATCTCAGAATATTTAGGGTCGCGTCTTCAGGAAAACATCCAGTGCTAATGAGGTGTACACCTAAAACCCTTTCTCTTTAAATTGTTTCTCTATAATTTAAGCTTTAATATAGAGAAGGTTTGTCTAATTCAGTGATGATAGCTGTACTAAAGCCGTCAATGTCACTAGCCTAGACGTGCCCCTATCCAAGGAACCTTGTAGGGCCGGTTGAAGGCAGCGACTGCAATAGTGATACGGTGGTGGTGGAGGATACATGGGTGGACGAAGTGGGTATGGTGGTGGAGGGAGTGGGTGTTTAAGTGTTGTGATACTGGACATTTTGCTAGGACTGATATTCAGGGAGGCGGAGGTGGTGGCTCTATGACAGTGAAGATGGGAGCTACTCCAGCGATGGTGGCGTAGATGGTTGTTTCCATAGTGTGGAAGAAAGTCATTTTGCGCGAGAATGTCCCAACAGTAATCGTTGAAGTTTTGGTAGAAACAAAGAGGGTAAATGTGTATTTTCACATTTGCACTTTGTTTTCTATGCACTCTCCTTTTTCTCGGTCGTTTTCATTTTGAATTGTTTAAGGGATGAACCATTTGATGTTCTCGACTTATCATTGCATATGGTCACTTTTTCCTTTCCAAGTATGATTAGGATATGGTTCTCTGCTTTGTTATTTCCTTTTAGGAGTAGTAGTGGTTATAGGTTAGTATTTCAGCTTGAAGCTTTTCAAAATGCACTTTTGACGTGTACGTACATGTTCGGAAGATTTACCAATCATCAAAAATGAAATGGCAGTGAAGGTTCAACATGTGCACCTCATAGTACTGTAGTCTTGAAGTACATTCAATCTTATTGGAGCAAGTTTGGTGAAAATTCAGGATTTCTTCTGGGAAATGGTAGGATTAAGGTTTCGGGATGCTTGGTTGGGACACTCACCTTTAAATATCAGTTTCCAGGCTGGGATCTTTTCTTCAGAAGGAACATCAATGATTGGGAGTTAGAAATGATGTGTATTTTGTGACAAATGCTTGGCAATACTATTTCAGTCATCAAAAGCCTAACTCAATGGAAGGGTCATTCTGGTGGATGTTTTTCAGTAAAATCATGCTTCTTGTTGTTGATTTCTCACAACACACGTTTCTGCTATAGAAGAAAATTTGTTACAGCAAGACGCCCTTAAGGTGTCTTCTTATTGTTGGTTTGTGCCTAAGGAGGCTTGCGACTGACCTTCAGAAAAGAGTATTCCCACTTTGTTGCATATGTTCTCTTTGCGACATGCAATAGGAGATGTTTATCACATTTTTCTTCACTGCAAGGTTAGAGTCAAATTGTGGAGCATGATTTTTTTTCCCCATCTTGGATGTAAGCTAGACCACCAAATTCCATATTGGATTTTCTCAACTGCTGTAATAGTAAAACGTCTCAGAAAGAAGGCTTCTAGATCTGGAACACTATTCCTCATGTTATTTGGGAAACAATTTGGGCAGAAAGAAATAGTAGAATTTTCAATGGCAAAATAGAAATATTCTTAACCATAAACATAAATCTATTTTTCTTTGTGAACCTTTGGTGAACTCTGGTCTTTGTACATAAGACGCTATTGGGGACATGCAAAATCTGTAATTATGTTATATGCACTTAGTATTGTTGTATTATTAATAAAGAACATTGTTACTTTTTAAAAGAATGTTAGCACAAGAAAGTTGGAGGATAAAAATAACTCAGATATACTTTTATTGTAAGTAACATAGCCACGAGAATTGTCATCAACAAATGTCATGAAGTAAGGAAGAATAAAGCTGACCCGTCTTGTAGTGTGGATATCCAAATGAACTTCAAATATACACACATCCTACTTGAGAAAGAAGCACAAGCTTGTTTCTGAACTGACACGTACTCCATTCTTGCAGAAGGCCTGATGCCTAGATTTTGACTATTGATGGCTTTTCCTTGGGATATGGTTTTGAAAAAATTTCCTCTGAAATCTTGAAACACTTGCCCTTTTTTTTAACTTTTCTTTTTTCCGTTTTAACCGGCCTCCTTTTTTAATATTTTATCAAACTTGTGAATTGCCTTCATTCAATAAGGTGGGGAAGGAGGGCGGACTCTTTATTACAAGTAAAAGTAGCTATTATCATATCGTGGGATAGCAAATATAACATTTCATTTTGAGGATTCATATAGCCAAGGCAACTTGTTGGGGATTGCGGCATTGTTATTAATTGTTATTGTTGTAGTATATAGATTTTTCCTTTTTGCCTCTTAAACTTCTTAATATATGGGATTTACATAAGTTTTATGCCAATTGCATGTTACTAATCACAAAAGAAAGAAAATGAAAAAAACGATTCCTTGTGTTTGGGGACAGTTTAAGAGTCTTTTGAATATACTCCTTATAAGTTTTGGTCTTATAAGTTTGTCAAAAGTAATCACTTTTAGGGTCCGTCAAATATTTAGCAAACTTTGACGGCTCAATTTAATGGATGTGAAATTTTTTTTTTGCCCCAATGGCTTTGGTCTGTGATGGTAAGAACAAAATGCATGATATGTAGATGAAGTGCACGTCATGTGTTCAAATCATGTCAGATAAAAACCTGGTACTTGAGTAGGGAAGGGTAGAGAGGCAGATCCATTATCCACCAAGTTTCGAACCTTGCACTACTGGCTCTCGTGGATTTTTGATTTTTTGAAAATATCTAATCAGAAACACTAGGAAAATTCCATCAGATCTCATAAATCGCAGCACCAAAAATTGCACTAGATATCGGAAATAGACAAAATACTAGAAACACTACCTCAAAAATTGTATCACACACCAAAAATAGACCAAAAACAGCAGAATCTGCACCTCCGAATGTATGTTCCCGCTAAATAATTTTTTTCACTGTTCCAGTTTAATCCAACAACTAGAGTTTGTTAAAAATTTACCAAGACAAAAATGCTTACTTTTTGCAAACTTAAAGGACAAACTGCTCATTTTAGACCTAGCCCCTAACACAAGAGACCATTTTTGTCATGTGGTCTTTTTCTTTTCTTATGTTAAAATAAAAATAAATAAATAATATATATATATATATATATATATATATAGAGAGAGAGAGAGAGAGAACAATCAGACACAGTGGTTGGGTTGTATGCATGTCAAGTCAGAGCTTGAAGTACTGCTTTATCTAGTAATTTTTTTTTTAGAGAAAGGTAACTTGCTTTATCTAGTATTTTTTGACAGGAGATTATTTTAAAAAGACAGTATTTTGGACGGGAGATCTGGTGGTGCAGAGTAACTTTTACATATAGTCCGAAACAATTATCCCCTTTCTCATATATGCTTAGACAGAATATTGTGTGAACCTTGTTCTAATAGCGGGACTATACTCAGCAGTCTAGCCTTGATCACCTAATTATTGGGAAGGGATATTTGACGAGTTCATTGAAGGATGGTCATTTGTGTTCTGTAATCCTGTATTAGTGGAACTGTAGATTGCTCAAAACTTGTGAACCACCCTATACTACTTGGACATGATGTATACTGTTAGAATCTGTGAAAAACAGTTGTATCTCTTCTCTTCAACTGTTTGTAAAGTGTGATCTTTTGTGTTTATTGCAGGACTATTCCATTTGCATGGAATCTTATAACAGCTGGTTACACTGAACAAACAGTGTATGGGGTATGCTTCTTTGGCATTAAGCATTAACTAATTTTCTTGGTTCTAGCTTTCATTTCACAGCTGCCTTAAAGAGAAGAAGCCTGAGGCTCACACTTTCAATACTCTATATATATATATATATATATATTGAAGTGTCCAAGTGTGTGACTATCTCATCTAAAAGTTTAAGCTATTATAGGGAGTATACTTTTATTTTCTAATTATATATTCAACATATTTCTTTGTATCATTCTCCTTGACATCACCTACTATGTCCAGGCAATCATCAGCACTATCGGACTTCTTTTCCTGGGGAAGCTGCTTGAGCCCATCTGGGGTTCTAGGGAATTCTTAAAGTTCATCTTTATTGTCAACTTTTTGACATCTGTCTTTGTTTTCATCACAGCCATATCATTGTACTACGTAACAAGACTGGAAATTTATCTGTAAGTTGCATGGACTTTATACTATCAGAATTACTTTGCTTGCCTGGTTACTTCCTCCTCTCGTTATTATTTTATTACTTTAGGATTAAGGAGTTAGTGACTCAGGGGTAGTTTTCCAAGGAATCAGACTTGCTTATTTTGTTTTTCGATTTCTTATACTTATGGATTCCCTGCTTTGTCTCTGCACAAGCACAATGTGGACGCTTTACTGTATTCTATCTTTAATGGAAGTATTGCATAACTCCTGATTTTATGGCTCTGCCGATCCTTATTTGTTAGCTATATGCCCATTTCCGGCTTCCAAGGAGTTCTTTCTGGTTTCTTAGTTGGCGTCAAGCAAATCATGCCCGACCAGGAGTTGTCAATATTGAAACTGAAAGCAAAGGTACAAGCACTGGAATTACCAATTAATTTTGAAAGGCATCTCCATACACTAATCTCTCAAATTAAATTGTGCTCTAACATCACTTGTGATTGCTGTTTTGAACTCTTTGCAGTGGTTGCCTTCCCTTGCATTGTTGTTCTCAATTGCTATAAGCTTTTTTACAGCAGATTCGGTATCATACCTTCCAACAATAGTATTTGGGACATATTTAGGCTGGATTTACCTAAGATACTGGCAGAAGAAACCAGAGACAAAACTAAAGGGTGACCCAAGTGATGAATTTTCCTTCTCTTCTTTCTTCCCTGAATTTTTGAGGTATTTTCCAGTATTCCCTCTTGCTATGAACTAGTTGTCTTAATTAATCTGTGTTCCCACAATGACATCTTGTTGGGTGTAATGCAGACCAGTAATTGATCCAATTGCAACAATATTTGAACGGATGCTTTGTGGTAGAAGATCTGAGACTTCTAATGAGGAAAGGGGCTATACTCTAGGTGGTTCCACATTGCCTGGTTCTGATCCCATTGAAGCATCCAGGAGGAGGTATATAAATTTTTGTACTAAATCTTGCAGTGGTTTTACAACATTTCCCAAAGCTGAAGTTTATCATGGTTAATATGTGCTCATATTCTAGAATATTTTTTCATTGGCTATATGTGTTTGAACATGTATACCCCCCCCAGTATCAGAGAAAATAGACAATGTAGAAAAAATTCCCTTGAAGATAAGTTATCAGTTCAATACACAATGCATTCATGCCCTGGTCATTTATGAGAATGATCTGGGTAATACGTTAATGAAGAATTCAATGATGTCTTGTCATGAATTGTGATAGTGACTTGTTTCCTATAGGCGATAAAGCTTTAGTTAACAAAATCTTCATTTTTATTTTCTATTTTTATGTTTTTGGTTGTATGGGTCTTTCGGAAACCGCCTCTCTACCTCCTCGAGGTAGGGGTAAGGTCTGCGTACACTCTACCCTCCCCAGACTCCACTTAGTGTGATTTCACTGGGTATGCTGTTGTATGGAAGAGTTTCTAATGTTCTTTTTGATGATTGTCCATATCTAAATATTAACATCTACTTAATTTTTGACTTGTTCATAAAGAGTACTATCCTGTATGCAGTTAACCCTAGATGAGAAAACTTTTATTTGAGAATTTCTAATATTTATTTATGATTGTTGGGCTTGGATATAACCATGCTGCGGATCCATTATTGGGTGGCCAAGCTTTAGCCCTTGGCCCACTGATTTAATTAAGTGGGTTAGTGTAGTTGACTTGGTTTGTGTTAACACACATCACATGTATGACATGGTCAAATGAGAGTTTATTGTTTCAGTGCTCCAATCTCTAGTGAGTGAAGAACACTGACCAACCAATGAATGAGTTGTTTTGGATGCATGGACAAGTGAATATCACATCACTTTCCATTTAACTAGAGCTCCTATAAAAGGAATTTGTGAGAAATTAGGATTGTTTATTCCAGTGAAGGATAGTTTCATTGTATATTTTGAGTTATAAATTGCAGGGAAAGAGGTGCGAGAGCACTTGAAGAAAGATTGGCAGCTGAGCTTTTGGGTGCTGGAAAGAAGGGTGAAGAATCAGAAAGAGATGTGAATGATAATGTGTAGAAGTTGGTCTATAATATATATGTAACGCCTTTTCTTGTCCAATAGAAACTAGAAGATTGTTCACATTTTTGGCACTGTACTCTTTTGTCATCTCTTGTTTAATGTACATTTTTCTCTTTTCCAATTTCCACTACCTTTAATATTATTATATATAATATATGTTGCCATTTTTGTTCAAATCTCCAATGAAGAAGATCTGAACTAAGAACACAAGACAGAAAATGAAATTCTCTACTGTATGGAAGAATGAAGAATGTATCTTTACCATAAGCTATATAAAACGAAAAAGCTTACTAAAATTGATCCCTTTTACATTACATTACATTAAACTATGAATGTGATAATCTAATTAAGATAAGTCTATATACTCTTCCGATCCATTTCTATTATAGATAAGGCAGTCTCATACGCAGAGTTGGGTTGAAGGCCCCAAAAATACTTGGAAAAAATTTGGGAAAACGTGAGAAGTAGTATTTGGTCATGTATATTTGCCAAGTATCCCAAGTTCCCAAATACTATTGGGCCAAGTTCTAATATTTGGGAATTTTAAAAAATTCAAAAATTACCCCAAACTTTTATATTTTTATAAAAAATACTCATTATTTATTAGTTCCAACTGATATTTGATACTATCTCCTCCGCAAAAGTTTGAGTGATAAAATTGAGAAAAAAGAACAATTTGTGTTTAATGAGTTATAATTATAACTGAATCAGTGACAAGTTTGAGTATGAGATTAATACATTGTCTTGCCTATATTGTTATTTTGTTATTGTTGATTGTTATCAATTATATTATAAGGTTATGTTTTAACGGAATATATTCATTATAAAATGATAATATAAATTTATGAGTATTTTTAATAATTTTTAGAACTTATGGGTATAAATCATATCTTTTGAAATAGTCAAATATTTTTTAGAAAATTTGCGGCCAAACACATAATGAAACTTCACCCAAATATGATTTGCCAAGAATATTTGAGAACTTGGGCCAAACGCTAGCTTATTATCTTGCATCGTTATTATTTGATTAACAAGATTTCACAAACCTTTAGTCGAAGTCGAGTCACTCCAAGAGTAGCTCATCTCACGTTTTAGGAACCAAACTAATGAGGAATAACATGTTGACGGACCTAAGGATTCTCCTACGGTTCCCTCTCGAGCAAGAGTTGGGGATGCTTGATGCTCTTCTTCTTTTGATATTATTGAATTATTTCGATTCGAATGCCTTTTTTCAAATGAAAGGATATGGATTATCTAAACTATGTGTAACACCCCGGAAACTAGTAGACTAAGCTAGAGCCTAATGTGTAAACTAGAGCCTTACGTGAGAGTTTTAGAGTTTGATGTGTGGGTTAGAATCGTAAAATGGCTTCCCGTACTTAGAATGAGGGTTATAGGGGTTAAACATCAAGGGATGACTCCCCAAGGACCAACCAAGGGTCCTTGAGGAGGACCCAAATCAGCCCCTAAGAAACTGCCCAAAAAGGGCCACCTACGGATGGCATCTACGGCCAGTAGGTGGACCCACGCCCCGTGGATGGGTGTCGTGGGTCAAGAGCCAAATTGAGGGGCTGCAGACCACCACCTACGGACCTGCAGGACGCCCCGTAGACCCACTCACGGACCGTGGGTCATGCCTGCAACCTGTCCAAGGTTCGTCCAAGGCTAGGGATTTTTAGGTAATTCTTATTTTAGTTAGGATGATGTGGGGTCGTTTTATATTGTTTTAATAGACCCATATAAGTACTTTTAAGTCATTAACCAATCCTTTACACCTCATAAATCCAAAACCCAAAAAGAAACCCAACTCCTCTCCAAATATTCTCTCTTTAGAGTTTCAAGGAAGAAGAAGAAGAAGGTGAAGTCTAAGGTTGAAGGAGCAGCCTTTTCTTCTCAAGTTTGTGGAGATTCTTCACTAAGGTATGGTAGTTTTTCATCTATGGGTAACCTTCACCCATAGAGCCCCCCCAAAACTAGATTTCAAAGCTTTCAAGTTCCCAAAAGTTAGGGTTTTACTCTAAGTCATGGATTCCTTTTCAAAAATGATTTCAATGATTTAATTGCTTTATATTATGATCAAATTGATGAATTACTACTGTTTTCATGAGGAATTACCCAAAAATCCATGAATTTCTCCTATTTTCCCAAATTGGATCTCAAGTGTGGGTGTTGGTTGATACTAGTAGAATGTGATAGAATTATGTATGTAGTAGTTGATCCAATTGAGTGGATGTGGGTTGATTATGATGAAATTGCATGACTTTAGTATGATTATACATGTATTCTTGATTACCCTAAGATTCTAGGGTGAAATTGATATAGTCTAGTGTTATGCCATGAAAGAGGAAATTGAGGGCTTAGATGTGACCTTCTAAGATCGATGAACTTCTTTATGAATTACTTGGGATTAAATGACCTAGATATGAATTACTTATAAGTAAAGCTTGTAGACATGAACGGATTAGGCTAGGGCTTATACGATGGATCATGGTTGAGTAGTATTGAGATTGAGGTTACATGATGCTATATGACTATAATTGGCTAAGAATGAAGCATGTGGTTAGTTTACCTTGAGAGTTAGGTATACATGATTACCATGTGAGGTATTGCTTGAGAGTAAGGCTTGTAGTATGAAGATGATTTCTAGGGCTTTAAGGGTAAAACTAATATGAATGAGCTATGAATGTTGAGGCTTTAAAAAGGAAGCTATTATGTATGTTGAATTGTATATGGAATTATTGTGGAAAGACTTTACCCACATGACCTATAATATGAATACATGAGTTTAGGCATGTAATGAATGAACTACTTGAGTTATGATTATATCCATGTCTAATGTAGTAAATTCTAGATATGTTGATTTAATGTGATCTGTAACTCTTGAATGCAAGATATGAGAATTATGCATGATTGTGAGATTATATACATGTTTTATGAACACTTTGAGAATAAAGTGTCTACGATGATAATAGTGTTGTTGTGTCATTGAAAGGACATCCTCACACACACACACACTCCATGCATGAACATGACTATGATGTAACTAAGGTGTTGTTGAAAGGCTATTCTCATATGCACCCTTACACATGACTGTGTATGAAATGTCCATGACCATGATAATCTTGTTGTGTTGATTGAAAGGCTAATTCTCATGAAAACACTATGAACATGATGTGAAAGGTTTACTCACATAATAATGATTCTAAGGTTGAAAGGCTATTCTCACCTCTTGAATCAATGAGCTATACCATGATATTGTATTGGATTGAGTGTTAAGACATTCTTTCATAAACATGAACCTAAGTCAAAGACTTAAAATGAATCTAATGGGAATTATGCCTAGCACCGAGTGGATATGAATATGAGATGGAAGCTTTTACGCCAGCAGTCCGGCTTCCCAATGGGATCCTTTTATGCCAGTAGTCCGGGTTCCCAAAACAGTTATCTCATGAGATGAAAACCTTTTACGTCAGGAGTCAGGGTTTCTAGAAGCAATCTCCTTATCCCGTAACTATGTGCCCACATAGGTCTTTAGCTAGTGGATCCACCTAAGCTAATAAACTTCAGTTCTACCTTAGGCAAGTAGGACACCTCTTTTTGGTGTGGGGCAGTACACCGGATTCCATGTAGCTCACATGGTCTATGTCGGTTAAGGCTATTTCCCTCCATGACAAGAACATGAACATGAACTATGAACAAGAACATGAGTTATGTGCTATGGTTCCTCAAGAGGTTCTACTTAGTGTGAGTGGGGGTATGAGACTTTATTCATGCATTGCACAAGCAGACTTTGAGAGTGGTCGTGGTGTATTTTTCTTAAACTATGATGATTTATGAATTAATGCATGCTTTATATGGATTGTTGCTATGAGTGGCTTTTCTTGATATGAGTTATTGAACATAATTGTTTCCTTGTCTATGAGTATTAACTATGGGTGAGATCAAAGCATGATAAGCATGAACATGGTGGCCTAAAAGTGGTACTTAGTGTAGATGGGACTATGGGATCTTATATATGCATTGCACAAGTATAACTTAGGGTTACTTATGAGATGATTCTGTTATGATGAGATGATCTTGGTATTTAACTATGTATGTGAACTATGTCTTATGATAATTGATGTTTACATTATGTCTATGTTGGAGGCTATGTTTATGATTATGTTGTTATCCTTTATGCTATGATGACTATACATGAGTGTCCTTATGAATTATGTTTTCCAACTATTTCAAAGATGACGTTCAACATTGACATATAGCATGGTCTTAACTAAAAAGTCCTTTTTAGCATGTTTTCAAGGATTTTATGCATGGTTATCATACTTAGTGCATTTTTATACTAACTCATATTCTCTACATTTTTCTATAAGTGTAGGCTCCGGGTCTTGAAGTGGTCTTCTATTGGTTAAAGCTTGGATCGATTACTCTCCACGCTTTTGGTGAGTCCTCATGGTTCGAGGACGGAAGTTGTTCATTTCTAGTTTCTTTCTTACATTCTCTTTTGAGACTATGTTGTAAAGGGCTGTGACCCTCTTTGATAATTCAATTGTATTAGATGGTTAATGGAGACAATGTCTAGACTTCCGCTTGCTTTTATAAAAGACTTCGATTGTAAAGAAAAGTTTTAAATTTCGAATCATTTCTTTAATCTTATGTTATGATATGCTAAGGGCTTGTATGAAACCCCTTTGGGGTTGAGTACGCCGTGTTACATCTAAAGGGTACCCCTGGGTCGTGACACTATTCTCAAGCCTTACAAAATTATCAGTCTAGCATATACATACTCATTATATTAGTGTGACAGTGTCAACTGATGTTCTGAAATAATTCTACTATAACGTTATACTCCCTCATTTTAATTTGTTTGTTTGACTCTGCAAAAAAATTAAGAGAATAGAAGATTTTTAAATTTTGTCATCTTAAACTAATAACGATGTTTGTAATGTATCAAAATGTCTTGAAATTTTATGGTCTTAAATACTTATATAAGATGTTGGGGTTAAAAAGTTACTCCCTCTAGTACATATTTAGTAAATTGTTGAGATTTTTTTCATAATCTAAAATAAGTGAATTGCTCATAGTTCAAGAGAATTGTTGAGATTCTTTTTTTTCATGTTTACCCTTCATTTAATGAGGTTCTTAACTACTTTATATTTTCTAGGAGATTACTCTGAAAATACTCAAAGGGTAATAGAGAGAAAGCAATCTTTAATTTATGGGTAATGCTAAATGGCCAGAAATTTAAAAAGTGTATAATATCCTTTTTATTTTAAAATAAACGGATCTTTTTTTCATTTTTTAATTAAAAGGTATTAAAGTTAAAAGGGTAAAAATGTTCAAAAAGGTAAAATAACATAGTGTGAAATATGTTATTTTACCATTCTGGCCAAATTTTCTGGCCAAAAGGATTTTTTCTTAATTTATTTTATTAAATATTTTTTGTGGGGTATGCCCTATCCCAATTATTCACTTAATATAGACTAGAGGGAGTAATAAATATAGAAAATAACATCCTTAATGCCCATTTGTATGTGAGATGAAATCATAATATGAAATTATATGAAATGAAATTGAAATTTTATTTGGACATGCAATTTGAATTTTAAGTTGTACTTTTTGCTCATAAATATAAAAATCTTCATAAGTTGTGAAAACTATCAAAATTGTCTTTATACAATCTTATCAAATAAGCAAAAGTCCATAACAAAAGTATAATACACTACCACAAGGCTATTCTTAAAAAAATATAACATCTCTATTGATCGAACATTAATTCAAAAGTAAAATTGAACATGAGTTGTATTGTACTACTCTTGTTGAAGTAATAATAAATTTGATTAGTGAGAGTAATGATTATATCTGATACAAATGGTTTAAAGGTTGGTAAGAGTAAGAATATCGCCTATAAATTTTCTTTACATATTAAATAAATCATTGGTAGATATAAATGGTGAGCTGTTTTTTTTTTTCAACAAAATATATCAGCTATTAGTATTTGAAAAATCTAAAATCATGAGATAAATTTCATATCCAAATATTGATTTCATCTCATAGTTTCAAATCATGCGATAAAATTATCTATTCGAACACCTACTTAAATAGACAAAAAGAAAGTAAAAAAAAAAAAACAAATTGAAATGAATGAAAAGTTAATTTTACTTACTAATATTAATACATTCATGAAAAAGTATATGGTTCAAAGATACAAATTTCTAAACTTTATAAGCTATATAATTCATAGGCAAGTCCTACCATAGTCTAAGGACATGAGATAGTTGACACTAGCTCCTTGTGAACTTTTAATGAATTCTGTCTTTGACTTCAAGAATTCTACCAATCCTGGCAACCAAATAGCATCACGTACATGCTTCAAGGTTAGAGTATGCATCAAATTTTGCCCCATACATGAAATCTCAACCTGATAAAAAAAAATGAAATTATATTATTGCTTCACAAAAGTATATGAAGTGTTTTATTTCTTTGTAATTAATGATGATAATTTACATGGGAATTGACTATTTTAAGTGCGTTTGGATGTTTGCGTACGTATGTGAAAGCATATGATTAATTTTTATCTAATTATATTTAATAAAATTTAATTTAAGCATAAGAATATTGAGTTGTTTAAAGTGTCATATAATTCAGGAACGTGATCTTTTATGCTATAACGATCGATATAACTGTCGTTATTGAGTTTTTTTAGCGACAAACATGAACATTAACAAAAGAAAGGAAGGTTTAACGACCGAATTCTCAATTCGATCGATAAATTTTGGGGGTCGTTTAGTAGAGTGTATAAGAATAATGCAAACTATAGTGTATTAATAATGTTTGTATTAGTTATGCTTGCATCAGTTATGCTGAGATTTTTTCAGCTTTTGGTTTGGTTATTAAAAACAACATGCATTGCATAATTATTTTAAAAAAATATTTAGTTGTTTACAAAAGTACTCTCCACAAATATGGTGGGAGGATGTGAAAAGGGTTTTGAGGAACAATTGTGTCTTTAACCATGCTAATGCATGCATTAGTACCCATCGCATTACTAATGCATAAAAAAACCTTGGTATTAGTAATGCATACATCAATACACAATAGAATTTATTAGTAATGCATACATCAATACACAATAGAGTGTATTAGTAATGCAAGCATGAGTTTTACATAGGCTACAAAAGTATACCAAACAAAGTACTAGTAATACACAAAATTAATGCATGCATTATTTTCTCAATATACTCTGCCAAGCGACCTCTTTATAATGTTAGGGCTTATAATGATCAAGTTTCTTTGATCGTTAGTAATTTAGAGGGACCAAATTTGTACTTATAATCAGAGGTGGACCTACGTGATGAGGTTGGGTTATGTGCACCCATTAACTTCCAAAGAAGATTCTATGTATATATACCTTAAAATGTGAACATATATTTTATTAGGCATTCTAATTCTGAAAAGCAAGTTGGGTGCAAGGGTCGAGATCATTGCTTAGATATATCCACCAGACTCTAATATTACTTGTTGGATATTTCATATGTCAGACACATGAATTGCTTGCTCACAACTTGAACTTTTGTATTGAAAGGTAAAGACCCGTCTTAGTCTTACAATTCTTATACACAATTTTTCGTGCACTCACACTCTAACAACTATCTCTTATTTCTCACTCACATGTTGTTGACTTACCTTCTTTAATTTGCTCTTACTTACAACTCAAATGGTCATCTTTGTGAGTGGTGATGAAAGAATCTAGCTAAAGATATTTTTTTAAGAATTATCTAGCTAAAGATATTTGCTACAATATTCTAGAATGTTTATTTCTAAACTTTTTTAGATTTTTTTTTCTAGAAATATTGCTTCATTTTTTTACAACTCTTGAATATTCTAAATACTTCTTTAAAGTGTCTTATATATTAATTTAGTTGTTAATGAATTCTTTATTATGCTTACTCTTGTTCAGATGATAAACAACAAGAGTCGAATGCCTTTGCTAAGGATCAAATATGACAAGACAATTTTTTTTGGTTAGCTAATTGGAATGCCTAATTGTTTAGCTTAACCTTTCCTTTTTTTTTAAGGATAAAAGTTGTTATCCATCTGTTGTAATTAATCAGATATAATTGTACTCTTCCTTCCTGATTTATAACATCGTCCCACAAGATTTGGGAACTCTTATAACAAGAAATTTCTTAAGCCTGTATTAATCATTTCGTTTATATGATTCACTTTGTTTTTTTAGTTAGTTTAAAAAAAGAATGACATATTTTTATATTAAATAATTGAAAGTGTCAATTTTATTCTTAATGAAATGATTTATAGTCATATAAATATCTATCACTTATTTTAATCCATAAATTTCAAAAGTTATACTTTTTATCTTAAAATCTGTGCAAAATCAAACTAATTCATATAAAATGAAATAGTTGGAGTACTTATTTTGAGACAAAGTAAGTGTTCTTTTCCGATGTAGTTGATCCTGTCGTTACCAATTATTCCTGAAATTAGATCAGATGCTCAATTGTGGACCCTTCGTTATACATTTTAGGTTAATATTAAGAAAATAATTAATCGATGCGCTAAAAATCAGGTTTTCTCATGAAATTTATTACTGTATTTCACTTTGAACTCTGTTTAAGTAATTAGTTTTCAAACATCAAATTATCAACAAAATTTTTGACCAAACACTACTAATTTTTCAAAATATTATTGATGTCCAAACAGATTAATTAGACTCAAAAGATAATCCAATATATACATATTTTTCTTTATCTCTATTAATAAAAATATAATCAACCCTTCAAAGGGTGCACTACAATTATATGTAGAGCCTTAAGGATGCATGATATATATATATATATATATATATATAGTGTAAAAGAAGTAATCTACTAAGTGCTGGTTAAGGTTCTTAATTGTTGTAATAATGCCAAAATATTGGAAATGAAAAGTTAGTGAGAGTTGTAGGAAATGTAATTATTTGTTGGTATCTTTTTGTATTAATTACTACTAATCATTATTCATGTTTATCCATGCAACTCTCACTATAATAATTACTCCCTCCGTCCTATTCCACGTACTAATAAGTTAGTTTGGTTTCACACACACAGTGTAATTAATACAAAAAGAAAGTTTTTTGAAATTTGTGTGTAAAATAATAAATATTTATCATTTCATTAGGGGTAAATTATATATTTTAAAGTTAAATTATTGTTCTTTTCATCCCAATTTATATAACTTAGTTTGACTTGACACAGAATTTAAGAAAGAAAAAAAAAGATTTTTGAAACTTGTTTCTAAAATAAGTTATAGATATTTGTGTGACTATAAATCATTTCATTAATGATAGATTTGATAGACATTTTAAAAAGTTAAATTGTTACTAAATGTAAAAATGTGTCATTTTTTTTGAGGTGTCAACAACGACTGTTCTAGTAAAAAATATTAGGATTGTCATTAAGGGATGTCAATAGTTATTGTAAAAAAATATAATTATGGCTAGTAAAGACTAGAACAGACAACCTCAAGGAGTTTTCACAAAGCCTTAACTATTAGACTTAACTTTTAACTTCGATTGATAAGTGTTAATACTTGTATATATATTTATTAAATCAAAATTAGATCTTTATCTACAACGTAATTTTTCGAAGAGGGGTGACACCCCTCAGGTAAGGGTGGGTCCGCCTCTACTCTTTGAGACTGACTAAAAAAAATCATATAAATTGAAACAGAAGAGTACTAAATATAAAAATGTATTCTTTTTTTTTTTAAAACTAACTAAAAAGAAACGTAAGTCATATAAATCGTAATGATAAAGAAGACACTAACCTCAGCTTGGTTGGAGAGACCAAGCTTTGTAACCAGGTAGGTTTTAAGCATGAAGACTGTCACCTTCTCGTCTCTTTTCACATCACACCATATATAAGAAAAAAAAGAAAAGTAAGTGACCCTTAATTTCTTTCAACAACACCATCATTAATAACCTGAAAATACCATGTGATGCAGACGTTTGACAACATCTTTTCTATACATGGACATGGATCCATCACCAATATAATCACACAAATTCATTTTTAGTCAAACTAGCTTTTACATATGTATTAGTATAATATAAATTGAGGACCTAGTTACATCACAAGGATTATATTGTAACGAAATGATTGTTTACATACTCAATTATGGTGTGAATCAATATATATCAATGATGCACTAATTAAGTTACATTACTATGATCTATGGGTTCTAAATTGTAATATTTTGAATCTTTCCTAGTATTAATATAAATTCACCTAATTTATCCACATATTATGTCATACTAAGTGACGATTATATGATCCTCACATAAAAAAAATCATCCTTACATAGTTTAGGGGGTTAAACAATAAAAAAAAAAAAAAGTTTGAAGGGATAATAAAACTTTTGAACAATTTAGATGTGTAAATGATAATTTTATTATAGGTTAAAGATTTTTATACCTTATCCACATTGATTCAAGATTGTTGAAGTTTGTTTTTAGTTGTTGCAGTAGTTATTAGTAAAATAAGTTGTTTAATTTAAGATAAATTTAAATTTTAGTTAAGCTGTTTTAGTTATTGATATATTTTAGGATTTTTTTAATTTTAAATTATGTAGATTATGTATTTTATGTTGGCTATTTAAAGCCTCGAATTACTTAATAAAATTATTGAAAATTGGTGCAAATCATTTCAATCTATTAAGAGATATTTCAATCTATACTTTTTGTTGCCGCATTTAAAAAAAAAACACCAGCAAAGATTAATAGCAAAACCCACAATCCTTCGTATTTGTTTTCCAAAGAAAATAATGAAAATTAAACTATCACATAAAGTTATTTAGTATTCTACTAGGAGTACTTGATTATTGAAACGGTTTCATATATACCTGTGTGTATATATAAAGTAAATACACTCTCCGTTTCCTTTTAGTTGTCATGTTATATTTTATAAAAGTCAATTTGATTAATTTTCAAAGTTAAATTAGATTACATAAGTTTTATATTTTAAATTAAAAATTTAGATATATATTCAAAAACTATATAAAAAGTACTATAAATTACAGTTTTTTACATATCAATATGATGGAAAAATACATCATAAAATATTGCTTAAATTTTTTATCGTTTTAACTCTAAAAAAGAAAACATAACAATTAAAAAGGAACCTAGAGTACAAGATACTATGTATTTGCGGTATGTGTTAGGAAAAAACTTTTTAAACGTGCGCTGGTTAATTAGTTATGGGACATTAATTATATTTGTATACTAAATGGGTGACAATATATATAATACCATGGCTTATGAATAATTCTTCACACAAATTTATTTTAATGGATCCAATTATTTTAATGTTAAATTATAAAACCATATGTACGTATATATATATATATGGAGAACTTACTTGACTCTTATAAACGCTTTTGGAAGCTGAGGTAGAACTTCTCCTTTCCTGTCATTAACAAAACAATGAAAATGTTAAAAGAAGTATTAATCGTACCATTAACGAACAATGAAAATGTTAAAAGAAGTATTAATGGCCGAAGAAAGATGTAAATTTATGCAAAGAGTTAAGTGGTTACCGGTTAACTGAAGAACGTAGAGAGAACCAAATTCCTGGTGGGGAATAATGTGGAATTGAGGTATTAGTGCATAAAACAAGGGAAGATGAAGATGAAGACAAAGACGAAGACGAAGACCCCAACTGGTTATTTCTAACCACCAATTTCATATCATCATCATCACCACCCCGCGACCCTAACCCTAACCCTAACTCTAACCCTAACCCTAACCCTAACCCTAACCCTAACCTTAGCTCTAGTTCCTCCTGACCTTGTTGCTCTTTTAATACATCAAAATGACCTCTTCTTTCAATAGCTGATCCACATGACTCCATACCTAATTAAAGCCCTTTCTTGCAAGTATATATATTATTACAACATATAAAATGACAAGGAAGAAGTAGAAGAAGAATAACACCAACTATTACATTATTGACTTTTATATCTGCCTAACTAAGCTTCAATGGAAAGAATATGATTTATGGGAGGACAAAGTTATCTCCTAATCACCAGCAGCAACTCTATTTAAAAAGGAAACCTACTTTTCTTTCTCAAACAACCCATAACAATAAGTAGTACTCCTGCTCCATCTATTGTCTCAATTTATGTGACATGCATATTTATCTTTTTAGTTAATTAATTGTTTGGAAAAAAAACCTTTTTCATACTTTAAATGTCGTTTTAGTTCTTTTCGTACTCATTAAAAAAAAAATATTACCAATATAGTTTGAAACAATAATCAACTTTAGTCTTGAATTCATTAAAGGACAATTAAAAATGGAATGGAGGGGTATTGTATTTGTTTTTTTAAAAAAATGTCTCTTCTCTAATTTGACATTTAACTTCAAAATTCAACGTGAGATGTTTGAAGTATAACAATCACAAAATTTTAAAAAAAAAAATCTTAGTTTCCAATCAAATTAATACAAATAAATAAAAATGATGGAAACGGAGTATATATTTTTCTTCTTTTTCTTATTTTTAGGAGTCGTTTGGTGTGAAGTATAAGATATAATAATTTTAGGGATAAAATGCAAGACTATTTTATCTTGTGTTTGGTTGAAGGTATTAGGCAGTTGAAACTATTTATGCTACTTAGTGCGCGTATGGATTAACTTATTTTTAAATGTTTTTGAATTTTAAGCTCTTTTTTAATTCTGTAGGTGTTTGGAAAGGCTACAAAGTGTTTTTAAGCACCCACTTTTAGGGCAAAATAGTTTTAGAATAAGTCAAAAATCAAAAGTAAGGTATTATCTACTTATGACTTTTAACTTGTAAGTTATTTTTTATAATCTCATCCAAACAAGCCCTTACACCTTAGTGATGTGATAAATTATTTCATATACATGATGAAATAACTTATCCTAAGATAACTTATATCGAAATAATTAATTTTGAACTAACTTGTTTCCAACCAAATGAGCTAACAGGATTCTTAGGGTTAATTAAAAAAATATAAAGACATTGAATTGGACAAGGGATATCTCTGTATTGTATATTCCATTAGTCCATATTAAATAAACTATTGCTACTTTTTAAATAGCTTAAAATAAGTGAAAATTCAAAATTCAAGAAAATTATTGAGTTATTTTCCTCATATTTATCATTCATTTTAATAAGGTTCTTAATTATTTTATATTTTCTAAAAGAATAGTTTAGAAATAATAAAAAGGTAATAGTGGAATGTCGATTTTTATTTTACGTCCTTAAATATTTTTCTTAAAAAATATCTCAATTTTCAACACTTCACTTAGGGTTTGTTTAGAAAACCATCAGGTAATTAGAATTTGTGTAATTATCAGCCTAGTAATTACAGTGACATGTTTGTTTGGCACAGTGTAATTAAAAATGTACTGTTTGGATGCACAATTGGAATTATAAGATTATACTAAATTTTAAAAATAAAAGTTAATTATTTAAAATTTGTATTGGACAAATAACAAACTTTATAAATGATATTAAATTAAATATTTAAGATATATATTGTCTTTTGAAAATATATTAATTAATAAACATATGTTCTTAACTAATATTATGAAAAAACTAATTGATTTATATTTTTCAAATTAGTATATTTCAATTGAATTAATCATAAAAACTAAAAGTACAAGATTTCTATAAATATAATGAAATGCGTGTTTGACAAAAATATTAATATTATAAAAAAAATGTCATAAATTATTAAAATGTTCGGCAAAAAGATAATCTATTAAGTCTGACTAAAAATAAATGACTTGCAATGTGAAGTCTCAAGTCAATACTACTAAAACAAATTAAACTGAAAATATAACATAAGTTCTAAATTTAATACAAATTAGTTTTATGTCAAATTTCAACATAACATACGTAAATATGATTTAAAAGAAAATGAAAATGTAAGCGTATAACCTTACTCAACAATGAATTCTACTTTAATTTAAAAAAAATTAGAATACTATCAAAACTATGCCAATAAAAAAAATAAGCACGACATAAAAATAGATAATACAAAAAATTGCATGGAATAACGTGAAGTAAAGATTGAGAATAAGAAGGAAATGAAATGCAAAAATAAAAAAATATTTTTTTAGAATAATAAAATAAAAAAAGAATTTAAAATGATAGAGATAAAAAAAAAAATTAAAACGAAAAATAAAAAGAAGAAATTAAAAAGTAATAACTTGTAATTACACCATATAATTACGAGTAATTCACAACTCCTTCCTGACAATTGAAGAGTGTAACTATCGCATCCAATTACATTAAATTACCTGGTAACCAAATAATTACCTGATCAACCAAACATATCAGATAATATAATTACACACAATTACACCAAATTCAATTGGCAGGATAGCTTTCCAAATGGAACCTTAATATGGATTAAAGAAAGTATTATATAGTTATATTATTTTGCTCTTTACCGAGGCATAATGGTCCTCCTGTCTATCCCTTTTTCTGAACTTGGCTTTCTTGTTGTCGTTGCAATTGAACAGTAAGAAAGTGAGTAGGGATTATGATGATGTTGTTTGATTTGGAGTAGTTACTAGGGTGCACATGGTATGATATAAACTTTTCTTAATTACTTGTTCATTTTTTTTTAATTATTCCTAATTATTTATTCATTTTGATAAATCAAGAAAAAATAATTTTTTTTTATCTATTATATCCTTAATTAATTATTTTGAAAATAGATAAAACTTCTTGAGAATCTTAAATTTTTAATTCAGTCACTTCATAATTAATAGAGGTAAAATGGTAAATTCACTGTGTCAATCATTATTTTCTTAATAGTTATGCCAATTCAAAAGTGGACAAGTAATTAGGGACATAGAGAGTAGTAAAATATCGTATTATAGTGAAATTTTTAATATCGTAATTTTTGATATTATGATATTTAGTATGGTATATAATATTTATATATATATATATATATATATATATATATATATATATATTCTTAAAACACTAACAAATATGAAACATATTAGTATAAACTAAATGTTTAGACGTTATAACTTTGGCTACTCTATTTTGATTGAAATGTATTTAAATATGATTGATTAACAAAATGTGTTGTTTGTACTTTCTTTTGAATATATATATTTATACATATGCAATGTGTTAATATGATATACGTGAGATATTATTTTAAATTGTCGAAATCATAATACTCTATTATACGAATATATATTAGTCGAAATTGAGCAAACTATGATTACCAATTTACCATACCACAAAATATTAAACTATACCAAATTAAATTAATATGATAATTATATAATAATTTTAAAAATGAAATACCAAAATTTCAAATACTATTACCATACCAACCAATGTAGTAGTTCCAGCATCCACACGCAAAGACACTGTGAAATAAACCTACTCTATCATCCACAATGATTTGGCTGCTTCTACCTCAGTAGTCAGTAGTACGAGTTATTCAGCCTTTCCATCGATTTACTCAAAACTCCATATATAATCAACTTCCAACTAGCACACACGAAAACAATCTTTTTCCACTTTTGAGAATTACATATTCCAAGTTTTCTATTTGTGTAATCATTTCTTAACTACAACTTAAAACTAATGAAATCAATTCTCAAGTCTAGCCTTTAAACTCAAAAATCATAATTTAACTATTTTATTTCAAGCGTCCTAATTCCATTCAACATGGTTAAAAATGATTTTTGGGTATAGAATGGACAAAATGCGGACAATTAAGTCATTTCATGTGAGCGGTGGGGGCATTATGGACACTTCTTATTTATTTTATTCATGTCATAATCCTTTACTTAACAACTAAAGTTAATGTTCACTTAGACACTTAGGATTCGTTTGGTACGATGATTAATAATACATGAATTAATAGTACATGAATTAGTAAAATAAAAAAGATGGTAAACAATAGTAAATTGAATAAATCATCTGCATTTACACATATACTAGTATATATATATATATATATATATATATATATATGTGTGTATCAACAAACAATACATTCAATTAAGATCACAAACGTCATGTGGTGATACATTTGCTTTTCTAATAAGTAAATGTAATATTGTATTGATTGGTTTTGGATTTATTTAGTAACAAACTACTCTCTCTAAATAATTTATAAGCTAATTTATTCAAATAAATTTACTAGTACAAATATAAAACATGAAATCAAGAAAATAAACAAAATGATTTGAGGGATTTTTATCTTTACATAGACTTATCCCATTGTATTAAATTCTATGCATTACTAATACCTCCAAATGGAAGGTATTAGTAATACATCATATAATACCATGTAGGGTGTATAACTAATTCATGGATTAGTTATACATAAACCCAAATTCCTACCAAACATAGTACTAAATAATACCTTACATAATACATGAATTAATTCTCCTAATACTCCCTACCGAACGATCCCTTACTTTCTCTGTGTAATAATTATCATTACTATCGGTCATCTCAATGCATAGGTGGTGTAATTAGGGTTGTTCAAAACTGAATCGAAACTGATAATTTGAACCAAAAAAAGTTATTGGTTCATCGGTGATGGGTTATTAGTTTAACGGTTTTGATTTTTTTATTATCGGATTATAATCAGTTCCTCAAGATTTGAGGTTTTTTCTTAACGGGTTAACCGATAGTAATTATATATATATATAAAAGTTCCTTGACTTAGGATTTAGTTTCATATTTTTATTTCTAGCAGTCTTAAATTTTTTGTTATCCTACCATGTGTTAGTGTTGTTTTTTAGCAAGATACAATCTATCAATTCATGTGCATCGTTTATTTGGTTTGTCATCATATTTCTAAGTGATTTTCAATTATTTATTTTTGTGTCAAATCTTAATAACCGACAACTGAACCGATAACGATTAATAACTGATAATCGATAAGTCAATATCTTAATGATTCTTAATTACAGTTTAGCATGTCTACAAACTGTTAACCGATAAGTCAAACTGATAAACTTCATAACCGAATCGAACCGACTGATACACATCCTAGGTGTAATTACTTGTTCATATTATCTATAAAATCTCTCACTCTTTTCCTCTTTCATATATCATATAGGGCTTCCTACCTTATATCGCATGATCCGAATTTTCACCTTCCTACCATTAGATAAAAATCACATCTCTAAAACCTTGTATTCTACTAGACTTTTTGTCCTTCTTCTTCTCTTTCACTGTCCCAATACTCCTTTCCATTTATAGTTTTCTTCTCATTACTTTTAAAAAAGGTCAAATCTAATAAGGTTTATGTTGTAAATCGTGGTTTGATACCCAATATATACCATACATGGATTGAATTTTCATATATGACAAAAATGGGGTAAGGGGAAGCTATTTCGAGTTGTATGAGCAAGCTTTTGAAGCTTACAACAACTTTCAAACCTATTGTAGAAGTGAAGGGCAGGTGGCGACAATTGATGCTCAAGAAATGAGAGAAGGTAACTCAAGATGCATGTATATTATACTTGTTTTCATTACTGGAATTATAGTTATTGGGGCATCTTATATGAATTTCATGATCCAAAAATTCAAAGTCATGCTGATACCTAATAACTCCTAGGTAAGCCAATCTTTAGCTTAGAAACCAAAGATAGCGGGCTTAAGGAGCAGAAAAAGACGACAAGATCATAATAAAGCAAATTTAAGGAATAGCAACAAAAATATGCAATAACATAATAATGTCGACTAGAACTCGGATCTACATCATAGAAAAAGATGTAGAGTGCAATATGATCAATACCAAAATAACGGATACTCAATAGGCAACAAAAGCCGATCGAGCTCGCGATTATGCAACAACATAATAATAAGCACGTAAATAGCATGGTAATTAGGCAATAGTAAAAGCATAGCTAGACATGAATCGCAGTAGGAATACTATAATAACTTACGAAATCAGTAAAACTATCTAAAACGAATGTAAGTTAATACAAGTAAGACCTTTCATTTTGGATAGACAGGTCCAGAAGCTTAGGATCAAGGAGATCGCTTTAGTGAAGGTGGAGTGGAAGCATCGTTCAGTTGGTGAGGCGACTTGAGAGACAGAGTCAGATATGCGTGCCAGATATCCTCAACTTTTCGAAGCTTCAGGTACTTTGTTTTATTTTATGTTCGAGGACGGTGGATAATGTAATGACCCGATCGATCATTTTTTAAATTTTTTGTGAATTTACCATTTTTCTCCTTCCGATATCGATCCCGAGTCTTTTATGTTTGAGTTTTGGAAGTTGGTTTCAAACTTTGAGGGTTAAAGTTGAGAGTTTTGTAAGTTTTGAGTTTGAAGGGCCAAGTTACTTAAAAAGTAGTTTTTGGTGTCTTTTGGAGTTTCGAGTGTCGGAATAGAATTCCATTGATTCCATCAGTCCCAAAATATGAATTCTGATTAGTGCGAGTTGTCGATTTCATATTCAGAGTCTTTTTGAGGATTTGAGGTCCTAAGTTGTGAAATTATGAAAATTTAGTCTTTGTATTGACTTTGGTCAACATTCGGGGTTCGAATGCTCGAATTGGAATTCTAAGAGTTTCGTTGGATTCAGAGATGATTTTAGGCCTAGGTAAGGTTTTGGTTGATTTTTGAGAGGTCCTGAGCTTGTTTTAGCCTTTTTAGGTGTTGAGTTAGTTTCTTGTGGTTTTCATGGGTGTTGGATCAAGCAGACCTCAATACGTATTTTGACAGTTCCATTGAGTTTGAAATATCGAGTATAATTGATTTGCATATGTGGTTTGTGTGCACAGAGTTCTGAATGAATCCCGATGGTCGATTTGATGTTTTAGTCTTGACTGTGTTTTCTGGTGCTGTAGGCCTCGCTTTTGCGAAGGTCATGTCGCTTAAGCAATTTTTTCTTAAGTGAAAAAGGCTTCTCTTAAGCGAGAACTTGAGATTTTTGTAACACCCCGAATATTTCTAAGTTAAGACTCGAACCATCCTTCATTTGTGGATAAGATTTTACCGAGTTATTCTAATTTTCTTAGGTGTTAAGGTCACTGGAATCCCCTATCATAAAGTTGAGTTGAAAGCTTTCTTATCGATTGAGTTTCACTATGAGATTTCTTTTCTGGGGTCAACTTCAATCGACCATATCTTTTAGCGCATAAAGAGTTAGGTGTCCCATGGCCTTTCAAATCGAAGGTCTTTCAGTTTTCTTTTTAACGCCACCTAGTTTGTTAAATTTCGAGCTCCGAGTAAAAATTTATGGATGTTTCAATGAAGCCTCTTCATTTAAGGTATTCCATTCATTTTTGAAAAAGGTATTTTAGTCTTTTCCGTTTCCCAACTTGTCTTAACACGTTTTTCCTGACCCAATTAAGGGTTTAATCAGATTCTAAAATACCCATTCACGTTCAAAATACTTAGGGGTCTTAGAGCGAAGTTTCAAGAAGAGGAAAAGAGGGTTTTCAAGCGTTCATTCAAGAGTTGAGGAAATTCGCCAAGAATAATCATTCTTTCCAGGTATGTGAGGTTTCCCATAGTGATGGAATTGTTCGTCATCACACCAAACATGAAATTCTTTCATTAACTCGTCCATGATATCATTTATGTAAGATTTTTGAGTAGTTCTTGAGTTTTAGCCCTATTCTTTAACAATGGAGGTTTTGAGTTCTTGAGGTGAGGGTTTTGTGAATAATTGTTGTTTCATGATAGAATTTGAGTGAGATTTCAATGAATTAGTGTTGGGTTTGAAAATCAAAGAGAGTTTGGAAGAAACCAATCAATTCTAGATGAGTTAGGACCCAAAATTGAACAAGAAAATTCATCGGATTTCTAGATTCGGGGTGGGCAATGCGCCCTCATAGCGCCTGCAGCGCACCCCAAAGTACTCCCAGTACTTTGAGGCTTGGCGCGACGCGCCACTAATACGCCAAGGTTGCCATGCCCTTTTCTCCTCCGTTCTTCATTCTGTATGTGTTCTTTCAAACCGTGTCTTCGCTCTCTTCTTGATATTAACTCTTAAAGTCTTCATTAATTCTTGAGATATCCTACATATCCTAATCACATGTCTTAATTTACATTTCAAATTAAAGTAAAGTTAAGAGGAAAGTTCAAGAGGTCCTTTTGAGTCAAATTTGAGAACTCTTTTGCATTAACTATAGTTTTGAACTAAGTCCTTGAGTGTTGAGTATTGAGTTGTCTATATTGTTATTGAGATCCTTGAATTGATTCGTTCATGTTCATATTTTTTTGCATGAACCCTATGAAGTGAGTATTCTTGAGATGAGTAGTATCGTTGAGTTCTGAGTTCTTGAGTCCTTGAGTCCTTGAGTCCTTGAGTCCTTGAGTTCTTGAGTTCTGAGAACTGAGTTTCCATATTGTTATTGAGGTCCTTGAGTTGATTCGTTCATGTCTATAATTCAGCATGAACCCCATTTTTTAGTTATAAATCTTGAGAATCTTTTAAAGCTAATAGTTGAGTTTTTAACTGAGTTTTGAGGAATTAAATACGTGTTTAAGGAAGAGTATAAGGGAACTATGTATTTCCCAAATGTTTCATTTTTACATGAAGAAATAGAATATTATTTTGAGAAAAAAGAAACTTTGATTTCTAAACGAGTTTATGAGTTCAACATTTCAGAGCAGTTACCTCTTTTAAGAGGATAGTTTGAGCAATTATCTCAAATCAGAAGGAGAAAATATTTTAAACATTTGAGCATGAGTTATATATTATTGGGAGTAGTATTGAACACTGATATGAGGATGAGTTCAGACAACTCAAAATCCTCATAAACCATGTATGCCAATATGGGTAAAGGATTATACTTTTTAGATGATTCCTTATTGATTTTAAGCATAGATTAGTGGATCCACTTAGTTGAGGTGTTCAATACCCCGACAAGGTATAAGACAGTTCTAGCATCGTGGGAGAGACGTTGTATCATCACATAGCTCATAGTGATGGTTCTCGGTTAGAGAATCCCCCAAATAAGAGTAAAGAGTATTTTTATTGTATTTTTATATACATTCTTAAGTTGATATCTGTCATTTTTGAAGCTTTAAACATGTAAATTTGTTTTTACAGCTTTTGTAAATAGTTGAGTTGATGTAAGTACTTTTTCAGTCTTGTCAATTCAGTTATCTACGTTTTCAATTCTCCTTGCATACTCGTACATTCAATGTACTGATTTTATTCGATCTGCATCCTTTTATGATGCAAATACAAGTGTTCAGTATTATCAACATGCGCTTCGTTGAGATCACTCTACACTCCCGTTAGCTTTTGGTGAGCCTCCTTGTATTTTGGAGGACTTCACAATTACTTTCAGTTTAGTAGTTTTGAGATGTCGTAGGTCTTGTCGCGATATCCTTCTTTAATAGTAGAGGCTTCATAGATAGTTATAGTTGAGGAGTCTTTCTGTATTTAATTTCCTTTGAGTTGTTTTACAAACTACAAATATTTCTATTGAGTATTTTCCAGACTTTATGAAGTTGAGTATTTGAGTGTAATGAATTTAATTCAGTTTTAAGCCTATTATTGCTCGAATTAGTTTTCCGCTTGTTATCAGCCAAAATGAGGGTTCTCTTTGGGACTAGCAATGGTTCTTGAGTGTCGACCACGTCCAAGGTGTAGGCTCGGATCGTGACAATTTTTGTGGGGTTCAGTTAAGTGAACTCCGGGTCGCTTTTGCAACATCTGAGAGGGGTTTGACCTGCCATTTTTGGGTTTTAGTCCCATTCTTCCGTTTTTGAGTTTGGAAAATCCTTGGTGGCGATTTTGAAAGGATTTCTTATGCTAAATCAGTTGGGTAATGATTCTTAACTCTCACATTTCATTTCCCTTTGATTATTTATGAATTCTAACACCAGAATTGAGATTTTGAATGGTAAATGACAAGGTTTTTCAAGAACTCAAGTTCTTAACAAAAATGGAGATTGTGAACTAATTTTAAGTCCTTTTTCAAAATGACATTCACCATTGAGTTCCTAAGGCCTTGAGTAACATTTTCAAGTATTAAATTTTGGATTCGAACCTTTTTTTGAAATTGAATTTTGAGTTGATTGATCCTTTTTTTCTAAGCAATTGTTGTGGGTATTGTTGTTTCCGGAATGTGATTGTGAATACTTGATTGATATAGAGTGTTTGACTTTGAAAGTGATTCAGAAGGGGAATATCCATGAATGATTATTGATTGATTTACGACAAGTGATCTCCTAAACTTTGTATTCTAGCAGAATTCATGTATTCTCTTCGTTGTCTGTGTGTTGGGAATAATGGAAATGAGGTGAACGATTAATTGTCCACTTGTTAAATCTTGATGAATAAAAAATGGATTGAAATTGAAAAGGCTATGTGATGAAAATGATAAAATAAATTGCCTTGTTGTGACCCTTATTGATTGATTGATGAAATGTGTGATAGCATGAATGTGGACTTGAATTGCATGAGTTATTGTCTCTTCAATGTGGTGTGATATTGCTTGTGTGCTTTGATTGTTGAACAGCATGATGAGACTTGTGATGGTTATGATGCCGAGGTATTTTTCGGCAAGTGTTTATGATGCTGAGGTCATTACCGGTGAGTGATATAAAGCTAATGAAAAATGGTTCCAGCTAGTGATTTGATATAAAGTCGATGGGAAATGGTTTCCTCTAGTGATTTGATATAAAGTCGATGGAAAATGGTCCGACTAGTGATTTGATATACAACCGATGGGAAATGATTCCGGCTAGAGAATTGATATAAATCCACTGAGAAATGGTTTTGGATAGAGAATTGATATAAAACCGATGGAAAATGGTTATATCTAGTGATATTGTACCGATGAGAAATAGTTCCAGCGAGGAATTAATTATTGTGACTTGATGCATTTGATGCTTATGTGTGATTTGCTTGTTAATTGTGATTGATACACTTGTTGCGTGTGATTGATCTACTTGACATTGTGATTGACTTACTTGGTTCGTTGGTTGTTGATTTTTGACTATTGAACTGTGGATATTGGGCCCTGTGAGCCGTGTATTGTAGAACTGTTAGGTTGTGCGGATTACTGTGCAGGTTGTAGTTGAAGAGGTTCGTTAGAATGTAAGGAGTCCTCTTACTGTGCAGGTTGTAGTTGAGGAGGTTCGTTGGAATGTAAGGGGTCCTCCTCCTCCTCCTTATTTGTAGGCTTGTCAATGAATTCGAGGGGTAGCTGCTTATCACTTCGGCGGACCCTCTTTTTCCTTTTCTTTATACTTTGTTCTAATTGAGAAACAAAGGTTGAAACTTGTAATTATTTCAATTCCACACTTTATTTATTTCAAATTTTAGGGGTTTTAATAGAATGAATAAGTTTTCTATTTTATCTTGTTCTTGTTTTATATTTCCAAATTTCTTTCGTTTACGTTGGGTTGAGGCTGACTTGTCTTGATGAGAATAGACAAGTGTCATCACGTCCATTTTTAGGTTGTAAAATCATGCGCTACCAAACTTATTAGATACCGTAGAGTGATTGCATCTACTACAAGATAATATGTCTTCATATAATCAACACTAGGTCTTTGCGAGAAATCTTGTAGCACAACTCGTGCTTTATATCTAACCGTTTTATTTTTCTCATTAGATTTTCTTATAAAAAAATCATCTACAAAAATTCACGCTTTTCAAGTAAAACTAATTTTACTTCAATTGCAAGTTCCTATTTTGGTTAGTCGCTCATTTGTCTACATTTATCAATAGATTTTGATTCAAGATTTCAGTTTTCTTGTATTACTTTAATAGAAATATTATATCCAAAAGAATTGTCAACATTAAATTAAACATCATTTTGGTTTCATCTAACTTATTGAGATCTTTTTATTATCATCTTTTTCAGAAACTTAAATCTTTTCATACGAGGTATTATTAATTATTATATTTTGAGAGTTTTATACACGTATATCACATAAAAGTCTTTAGTCAATTATCTTACATAAAAAAATAAATATTTATATACAACTAAAAATAATAATTTAATGCAATTGATATAGAAAAAGAAAATGAAATGATTTTTAAATGTTGATAACAACTTTATTATACAATATATATTACATATACATAATATGTTGTTATTTGTTGTAACGGATATTTTTTGATAACAACACTTGGATCTCTTGGCCGTGTGCTTTAGTTATTGACACTGGGAAAAAAAAGCTTACTAAAAAAAATATTTTTTTAGATGAATTTAAAATGATGTTCTTCATTTTCTTGATGTGAAGTTATAATAACATCAATAATATATCCACTGCAATTAAGTGGATTCTAATGAAGGTCAAATATACACAAAACTTACCCCTACTCCATAGAAGTAGAGGTTATTTTCGAAAGACTATCGACTCAAGTGCAACAAATCAAAATAGTTATTAAAAGAAAATATGACAGTGAAAAAAATATATCAATTAATTAAAAAACTAGTAGAGAGCATTTAGAAAAAAAAAACAGTAACAACAACTAAATAATATGATAGTTAAAACACAATGGACAATAAATGGTAACATATATCAAAACCAAGAAAATACATGTCTATAATAATACTACGACAAATACGATGCTACCATAGTCCCACCAAAAGTGAGACAAAACTCAAATACCTACCAACGTTATATTCTACACCGTGACCTGCATACCATTCTATCTAAGATCCTGTCCTCAGTATACTAAAATTGTGCCATATCCCGTCTAATCATCTCTCTTCAATACTTCTTCGGCCTTTCTCTACCTTTCTTCCTATCCACTGTAGCCGACCTCACAGACCTCCTCAATTTTTCAATCTCCTCTTCACATGCCCAAGTCATATATTAAACTTGACAACATGCATATATATAATGCAACAACAATAACATACCAACAACATACATATATATATATGTGGTGAAAAATCATTTGATGTTGAAGTATTTAAAGTTTTTTTTTTTCTGATAATAATTGTGAATATCATCTTCCATGAAATCAAAACAAGAAAAATGTTTTACTTTCACTAGGAAGCTTGACAATCAACATTTACTTGAGTTGATCAACATATCTCAAGCAACATAAAGGCAATTTTGATCCTAAAATACAAACAAATGAACAGTAAAGCTTCCTAGGAAAAAATCAACAAGCCAATATATATAAATTTATAAATTCAAAGCCACTGAAAATAGTTCTCTTCTCATCTCTCTCACTGTTTGATAAGAGCTCCACCTTCCAATCTCCTCAGAAAAAGGTAAATATAGTATTAGTACTGTCTTCTAAAATTTAGTTTTCAAAATGTTATCAAAAAAGTATTTTTGGTCAATAAATTTTAAAAAAGTATTTTTGGTCAATAAATTTTAAAAAAATACTTTTGAGAAACAATTAGTGTTTGACCAACTTTTAAAAAGTATTCCAAGCGTATTTTTCTCAAAAATGTCTTAGGGAAGAACTACTTTTCTGGCTTCAAAACAACTTCTGCTACGCCTTAAAAACACTTATGTTCTCCCGAAAGTTTGGTTAAACACCTCAATTTTTTTTTGGAACAAGCAATTTTGAGAAAAATAAACACTATGGACTTCCCAAAAACTTGTCCAAAAACATATGCTGGATGTAAATAATGACTTACTCCTTTTAATTAAAAAATACCGAAGGCCTCCTAATAGCTTCTTTGGAGCTAAGATTCCTACAAAAAAAATTATAACTTTAGAAGAAGGGTAGAGATTTATACATTGCAAGAGTTAATTTACTTTATAAACATAGAAGAAATCATTTAAATAGAACATGAGAGATAGATTTATATTACAGATTATACTGCTTGCCATAGCAATCTCTTAATAGTCTAGGAAAAAAGAACATAAGAAATCATCATCAAATATTTTGTTCTTCATCATCTAACTTCCTTTGGTCATTTTCGACACAATCATCATGCAAAGCAACCGGAGGAACTGCTGCGCTATAACACCTCTTCCCAATCGCCGATGCTTGCACGACTGCCTAATCATCTCAGCTACTCTATGTTTCCTCTTTGATCGGCCATTACCAGTCCACGAGGAGCTCATGTCCTTAGTTAGACGTTTAATGTCCCTAGAAACTTTAGCATCATACATCTTCACTAAATAGTTCAATTTTTTGTTAGTATCAACCAACAATGTCTTCACCGTTTTCCCAATGAGCCTCAATTTTCTCTAATCATTCCTCAACTTGTGCTAAACGCTCATCAAGTTTAGCACCAGAACTCATTCTCTTAATCTTAATCATTATGCAGATTCAGAGGTGCTGAAAAATAATCTTAATCATCCAGTGCTCAGAGCTAGAAACGTCATCTTAATCATTCAGATTCAGACAACTTAATCTTAATGAAAACAAATGAGGTCTTATAAATCCTCAAGCTATTGACTAGTGACTACTTCATAAGAAAGAATAAGAAAATTGATAATGGGAGAGTTCAAACAACAAAATGTAGTGGCCTTGTGTTCTTCTGCTAGCTAGTCAACTTAGCAATTGCAAAACTTCAATTCGGATCATTAACAACAAATAAATCAGTGGTATTTCATCCATTTTTAATAGAGAAAAGGCTTCCGAGAAAGAAAAAAAAATATAAAATTACCTCATTTTCCCCAACTCTGATATTCTCTTTGTGTCCAACAACGTCATAGTTTTGCTCCTTTTTAACCACCACCTCCTCTACGACATCATCCTTTGATTTGATCTCCATTGTCAGCATCTTTACAGCTATTTTCCTCAGATAATATTTCTGCAATATTAGATAACTTTAAGTTAGAATGCACACAACATTTCTAGATGACTGGAAAAACAAATGCAACGGGAATAACAACGTCAACTGAATTGCATCATTCAAATAAATATATAACGAGTTTAGACTGCATACCTGACTTGTAGTAGCATTATATACCTTTTCCTCAAACTTCACTGCAACTTTCATAAACTCCAGTTCTCCGTCTTGCCCAGAGACAGGAATATGCCTTTTCAATTCCTTTATTCTATACAACCATAGCAACAAAAGATTAGGTTAAAGGCTTGATAAGAACGTAAATGCTTATTAAAAATAATTTGACATCACGCCCTGTTGTGAAAGACTAAAACTTGTTTTCTCTTAAAGAATATCAGTAATTATAATCCAATTAGCTGGAGCAGCTACCTGTCATTTCCACAAATCTAAAACAAAATCTAGTTTCTTGACTGATTAACTAAAATTGGAAATGTTTAGGGCATAAAGGTATAAAGTGGGTTGAGGATACTCGTCAGGTTCAAATTTTGGCGGAGACCACAGTTATAAAAAAAAAAAACTAAAATCTTGGGCATAAACTTTTAATTACTCCACCCAATTCACTTGTGTCCTAATGGTCAATGAAGTGAATCGAGAATCATTCTCGGGTTCAAATTCCAGCAGAGACAAAAAAATACAACGGTAATTTCTTCACTTGTTTAAGATATCCCATGAAATTAGTCTAGATGTATGAAAGCTAGTCAGGACACCATAATTATCAAAAACGTGACAAAAACACAAAAGAATCCTAAATTCCAAATCCAAAATGTTTAACAAAAACTCAAGAACATTCTGCAAAAAATTTGAAAAGTTTACATCTTATTGACAATCCTTTCACGAGAACCTGATGGAAGTTGAGTCCGCTAATCACCGAAATCCATAGCTCCGGAGGCACCTTCCGGAGTCTGAGCAGCCGTCAAATCCATCTCAATTTTTGACCTAATAAAATTCCTTTCTTCACAATCCAAAGAAATGGAACAAAACTATGTTACTATTTTTTTAAAGAGAATTTATATACAATTAGAGATAGATTTTTTATATGTGTAGACTGGGCGGAGCCTTTGAATGTTATTTGCATGAAATATAGCTAAGTTTTCTTTTACAATTTAATCCGTTCAAATTCAATTCAATTCATCCATTTGTCGTCACTAGTTCCGAGATTTTTCCAGAAGAATACAAAGAATAAGCGCATATCAAGTTTCTCATGCGCCGCCAAACTTATTAGATATCCTAAAGTGATAGTATTCACTACGAGAGAATATATCTCCATATAATAAACACTAGGTCTTTGCGAGAAATCTTGTACCACAACTCGTGCTTTATATCTAACGACTTTATTTTTCTCGTTATTTTTTCTTATAAAAATTCATTTGTACCCCACTGGCTTTCACGTTTAGGTGTTAGCGCTACATGTCCAAAAAATTCATATTTCTCAAATGAAGTTCATTCTTCTTCGATCGCAACTTTCCATTTTTGTCGGATACTCTTTTTTCTAGATTTATTTATAGACTCTCGTTCAAGATTCTAGCCTTATTGCATTACTTCAATAACAATATTATATCCAAAAGAATTGTCAATATCAATATCATTTTGGTTTCATCTAACTTATTTATTATCATCTTTTTAAGAAATTTAGACCTTTTCATACAAGGTATTATATCCGTTAAATGTTTTGAGACTTTTATACACGTGTATCACATAAAAAAACTTTAGTCAATTATTTTACGTAAAATAATAAATATTTAAATACAACCAAAAACAATGATTTAATGCAATTTGATGGAAAAAAGAAAATGAAATAATTTTTTAAATGTTCATAACAACTTTATTATACATATATTACATATACATAATATGTCGTTATTTGTTGTAATATATATTTTTGGTAATTCTCTTTTATGACTATAAAACTATTATTATCAATATTTATATTCCTCTAGAAAGTATATATAACATATAATTGTCAGCCTAAAAGATATATTAGGACCAATACAACCCAACACTTGGATGTTTTGGCCATGTGCTTTAGTTATTGACATTGAAAAATACAAGCGTACTAAAAAATAATAATTTTGCATTAATTTAAAAGGCCGTTCTTCATTTTCTTGAGACAAAAATTATAACATCAATAACATATTCAGCACTATTTAACAAATGGGATTTCTACGAAGGTAGAATATACACAGAACTTATCTCTATCCCATAAAGTAGAGATGTTATTTTTTGAAAAATCATCGGCTCAAATGCAACAAAATAAAGTAGTTACGAAAAGAAAATACGACAGTGAAAAAAACATGTCAATTAATAAAAAACACAGTATAGAATATTTAAAAAAACTCAAATACCTACCAACGTTCTATCCTATATGAAACAGAATAGACAACAGATGGTAACAAATATCAAAAGCAAGAACTACATCTCTACAATAATACTGCGACAGATACGGTGTTGCCACACATCCACGAAAACCTAATCCCACCAAAAGCGAGACAAAAATCAAATACCTACCAACGTTCTATCCTAATCCGCAACCTGCACACCATCCTATCTAAGATCATGTCATCAGTATACTAAAATTGCGTCATATCTTGTCTAATAACCTTTCTCCAACACTTCTTTGGCTTACCTCTACCTCTCTTCATACCCATTGTATCCAATCTCTCACACCTCCTTATTGAGGCATCTACCCATCTCCTCTTCGCATGGTCAATTCAAGTAACATTAAGGCATTTAGCATCGCCACAATAACTGTATCAACATTTAATTCACTAGAAAACTTGACAAATAACGTTTAATTCGGTTGATCCGCATATATCAAGAAACATCAAGGCAATTTGATCCTAAAATATAGACAAATGCATATAGTCAAACTTCTTAGGACATAAGAGTCAACAAGCCAAGATATATACATCTATAAATTCAAAGCCACGAAGATGCATCTCTTTCGTCTCTCTCACTGTTTGATAATAGATTCACCTTCCAATCTCTGAAAAAAGGTAAATATAGTATTAGCACCAGAATTCCATCCACACAGGTATGAACCCATGTTGAGCAAAGGAGTGTCAAGCGACACCACTTCGTCAGAAAATTTTAATATATATATATATATACATACTAATACTATGTAAAAAAATAATCTAATGGCGTGTTGGTTCCCCGGCCACTTTTGGTGTTTGAGGTTAGGGGTTCAAACATCATCGTAAGCTACCTCTTCTAGCTTAAAACTAATCCAAAACAATGAGTCAAGGATGTAACTTACTTATAAGTAAGATAGTTAAATTTTTAACTTTCCTTCTATAAATATTTATAAATTGTAAGACACCGCTAACTTTAATCACAAGAGATCTTCTTTAAACAAAAGAGAAAAGATCATTACAAAACACGAGAGTTCATTAGTAACTTCAGAGATATATACCGGGGGAATAATCACAAATACAAAGTTAACACCACCTCCCCAACCCCCATCCTCAACTCCACTGAGATAAAAATACTCTTTAATTTACAATTAATCCCCGACAAGATTTGGTACAAGTGATTATGTGGATTCCACTTTCTAGAGTGCTGCTTTTAGGCCTTATTTGTTTACAC
Organism: Solanum etuberosum; assembly: GCA_029582245.1. Classification (NCBI taxonomy): domain Eukaryota; kingdom Viridiplantae; phylum Streptophyta; class Magnoliopsida; order Solanales; family Solanaceae; genus Solanum; species Solanum etuberosum. The sequence continues at coordinate 6,107 of JAJONR010003060.1, read as the reverse complement.
TTAATGGAGGTCGAAATTTAAATGGTTCAAATCTTAGACCATTAAATTTATTTGTTTACAATAAGATTTAAGCACTTATTTGATTTGAATAAGTCTTAATCATTAAGATCACTATCTTTCAAGAGTTGTTGCACGGATATACTTTTAGGATTACAAGCAATTCTCTATTAGGATACAACAAAGCCTGAAATATATATGCAACTGAATATGCTACATCAGGGAATTTATCATATTTATAGAGCCTGTCAAAGAGACTTTTTAGGAAAGTCGCTCCTTTTATGAACAAAAGCACCTATTCTATTTAATTAAAATTAAAATTTAAAATAAATTCAATGGTTGAAAATAAATTATGAAAATAGAATCTTTAATTAAAGATCATACTCGTCCAGGGCCGCGCCCATACCCCAAGACCCAAGCCATTTAGATATATAATAAAAATATATGTAAAAATTATATAAATTTCACAGTGTTAAGAGCTAATTACATCATTTACCTATTCTTTCCCAAATTACAAAAATCCCTTGAAATTATAGGATCTCGGATACATCAGGAAACTTACGGATACATAGCTCACAGAATGCGAATGATACATATGGGAGGGATGTATCCAAGAGGGGATGGAGATGTATCCGAGAGGGGATAGGGATGTATCCGAGAGAAGAGGGATGTAATCAAGAGAGGATAGAGATGTATCCGAGAGGGGATAGAGATGTATTTGAGGGGATTTTTGTAAAAAAATTTAATGGTAGGGGATTTTTGTAAAAAAAAATTAATGGTAGGGAATTTTTAGATTATGATAAAAATAAGATGTAAACTTATGTAATTTTTCTAAAATATATATATAAGAGTTCTTACTCAATTATTTAGACTTAACGAGCTTGGCCTTATATGGGGAAAAAGGTGGCTCTTAGCCACAGATGTGGAATTCCCACATATTACAACTACTCAATAATTCCACACTAGTTTGTAATATGTCTCGTAATATATGTATATAAAAAAATATCTTACCTAGATTTAAACTTTTCATTAGTGTAAATACCTTAATGCTTGACGAAGATATCAATTTCCTAAGATTTGAACCACAAGTCCTTTTGTCAAACCGAGATTATTTTGTGAGGCCTCGCTTTTGCAGAGGTCTTGTTGCTTAAGCGAAGGAGGCTTCTCTTAAGCAAGACCCGAGATTTTTGTGGGGTTCGCTTAAGTGAATCTCTGGTCGCTTCTGGTCGCTTCTGGTCGCTTTTGCGACATCAGATAGGTGTTTGACCTGCCATTTTCGGGGTTTAAGCCCCATTCTTCCATTTTTGAGTTTGGGAATTTTTTGGTGGCGATTTTGAAAGGTTTTCTTGTGCTAAATCAGTTGGGTAAAGATTATTAACTCTCAAACTTCATTTCCCTTTGATTATTTGGGAATTCTGTCATCAAAATTTGAGATTTTGATTAGTAAATGGCAAGGATTTTCAAGAACTCAAGTTTTAAATAAATGAAGATTGTGAATTGATTTAAGTCCTTTTTTCGAAATGATTTTCACTAATGAGTTCCTAAGGGCTTGAGTAACATTTTAAAGTATTAAATTTTGGATTCAAATCTTTTTTTGAAATTAGATTTCGAGTTGATTGACCTATTTTTCTAAGTAATTGATGCGGGTATTGTTGTTTTCGGAATGTGATTGTGAATACTTGATTGATATAGATTGATTGATATACTTGATTGATACTTGATTGTGTGAATACTTATTGTGACCCTTATTAATTGATTGATGAAATGCGTGATAACATGAATGTGAACTTGAATTGCATTAGTTATTATCTCTTCAATGTGGTGTGGTAATGCTTGTGTGCTTTGATTGTTGGACATCATGATGAGACATGTGAAGATTATGATGCCAAGGTGTTTTCTGGCAAGAGTTTATTCTGCCAAGGTAATTGCCGACGAGTGTTGTAAAGTTGATGGAAGATGGTTCCAGCTAGTGATTTGATATAAAGCCGATGGAAAATAGTTCTGAATAGTGATTTAATATAAAACCGTTGGGAAATGGTTCCGTCTAGAGAATTGATATAAATTCGATGGAAAATGGTTCCAGCTAGAGAATTGATATAAAAACCGATGGAAAATGATTTTGGCTAGTGATATTGTGGCGATGGGAAATGGTTCCGGTGAGGAATTGATTATTGTGACTTGATGCATTTGATGCTTATGTGTGACTTGCTTGTTAATTGTGATTGATACACTTGTTGCATGTGGTTGATCTATTTGACATTAAGATTGACTTACTTAGGTTCGTTGGTTGTTGATTTGTGACTATTGAACTGTGGATATTGGGTCCTGTGAGCCGTGCATTGTAGAACTGTTAGGTTGTGCTTATTTCTGTGCAAGTTGTAGTTGAGGAGGTTCGGTTGGAGTGTTGGGGGTATTCGATTTCTAGCTAGATTCCTTGTTTATTAGGTTTCTTGCTGGGTATCATTTTGTTAGTACTCACTCCTTATTTCTACACTTGTATAGGTTCTGATCCCGTCCCATGTGATCTCCTTTTCCTTCTCCTTTTTCTTCTTCTTCTGTTCCTCCTCCTCCTTCTTCTTCTTCTCCTCCTTCCTCCTTATCCTTCTTCTTATCCTCCTTTTCCTCCTCCTCCTCCTCCTTTTTCTTCTCCTCTTTCCTCCTTATCCTTCTTCTTATCCTCCTTTTCCTCCTCCTCCTCCTCCTCCGTTTTCTTCTTCTTCTTTCGAGGCTTGTCAATGATTTGGAGAGGTAGCTGCTTGCACTTCGACGGACCCTTTTTTCCTTTTATTTATACTTTGTTCTAATTAAGAAACAAAGGTTGAGACTTGTAATTATTTCAGTTCCCCACTTTATGTATTTAGTGGCTTGTACACGTGACAATCAGATTTTGGGGTTTTTAATAGAAAAAATAAATTTTCTGCTTTATCTTGTTCTTGCTTTATATTTTCGCATTTCTTTTATTTACTTTGGGTTGAGGCTGACTTGTATTGATGGGAATAGACAAGTGCCATCACATCCTTTTTGGGTTGTGACATCATGCGCTACCAAACTTATTAGATATCGTAGAGTGATTGCATTTACTACAAGAGAATATGTCTTCATAAAATCAACACTAGGTCGTTGCGAGAAATCTTGTACCACCACTCGTGCTTTATATCTAACAATTTCATTTTTCTCATTAGGCTTCCTTATAAAAAATCATTTGTATCCTACTGGATTTATACGTTTAGGTGTTAACACTATAGGTCCAAAAATTCACACTTTTCAAGTAAAGCTAATTCTACTTCGATTGCAAGTTCCCATTTTGGTTAGTCACTCATTTGTCTACATTTATCAATAGATTTTGATTCAAAATTTCAGTTTTCTTGCATTACTTTAATAGAAATATTATATCCAAAAGAATTGTCAACGTCAAAAATCATTTTGGATTCATCTAACTTATTGAGATCTCTTTATTATAATATTTTTCAGAAACTTAAATCTTTTCATACGAGGTATTATCAATTATTATGTTTTGAGAGTTTTATACACGTGTATCACATGAAAGTCTTTAGTCAATTATCTTACATAGAAGAATAAACATTTGTATACAACAAAAAATAATGATTTAATGCAATTGATGGAGAAAAAGAAAATGAAATCATTTTTAAATATTGATAACAACTTTATTATACAATATATATTAGGGAAAAGGTAGAAGTACCTCCCTAGACTATGACCCAAATCACAGAGACACACCTTAACTAAACTAAGGTCCTATTACCCCCATGAACTCATTTTTTTTTATAATTTTGTACACCTTTTTGGCTTACGTGGCATCCAAATATATCCCACGCGCCTCAACTGCGTGGAGTCACGGGGTGTGCCACATAAGCCAAAATGTATACAATATTATATATAAAATGAGTTCAGGGGGGTAATAGGACCTTAGTTTAGTTAAGGTGTGTCTCTGAAATTTTGGTCATAGTCTAGGGGGGTACTTGTGCCTTCTCCCATATATATTACGTATAGATAATGTGTTGTTATTTGTTGTAACATATATTTTTGATAACAACACTTGGATCTCTTGGCCGTGTGTTTTCGTTATTGACACTAGGAAACAAAAGCTTACTAAAAAAATATTTTTTTGATGAATTTAAATGGACGTTCTTCATTTTCATGATGTGAAGTTATAATAACATCAATAACATATTCACTGCAATTAAGTGGATTCTAATGAAGGTAAAATATACGCAGAACTTAACCCTATTCCATAGAAGTAGAGAGGTTATTTTCGAAAGACTATCGACTTCAATGCATGTCACGACCCAAAAACGGACGTGATGTCACTTTTCTTTTCCCACCAAGACAAGTCAGCCTCAACCAACCGAAAATGAAAAAAGTGCGAAAAACAACAAAGAAAGAACAAGGCAAAGGTGGAAAACTTATTCATTCTAAACAATACTCAAAAACCTGGTTGTCACGTGTATAAGTCACTAATGAAAATACAAAATTCGAAATATAAATACAAATTATTTCTCAAGTAGAACAAAGCTTAAAGAAAAGGAAAAGATGGCTCGCAAGGATGAGAAGCAACTACCTCTCAAGTCCAACAGCGAGCCTCGACAGTCAGGAGAAGAAGAAGAAGATCACACGGATCCGGGCTCGTAAACTACAAAATGTAGAAGCAAGGGGTGAGTACCAGCAACACAGTACCCAACAAGCAACCTAATAAACAAGGCATCAATCTGGAAAACGAATACTCCTTACACTTCGACCGAACCTCCTCAAACTATAACCTACAACCTACGCAGATATCAGCCCAACCTAGCAATTCTACAATACGCGGCTAATAAGGCCCAATATCCACAATTCAATCTTCACAATTCAACAATCAACAAATCAAATAAGTCAATCTCAATGTCAAGTAGTTCAGTTACTCGTAACAAGTACATCAATCACAATTTACAAGTAAGTCACGCATAAGCATCAAATGCATCAAGTCATAATGATCAATCTCTTGCCGGAACCATTTCCCATCGGCACAATATCACTAGTCAGAATCATTTTCCATCGGCTTTATATCAAATCACTAGCCGAAATCATTTCCCATCGGCTTGATATAAAATCACTATCCGGAACTATTTTCCATTGGTTTTATAAATACTTGTTGGAAATGACCTCGACATCACAACACTCACCGACAAAGACGTCGGTATCATAACACTCACCGATAAAGACCTCGACATCATAACACTCGCCGAAAAAGACCTCGACATCATAACACTCTCCGGCAAAGACCTCGGCATCATAAATCATCACATGTCTCATTCGGGTGTTCACAATCAATGCATACAAGTAATATCACACCACACAGAAGAGACACCGATTCACACAATTCAAATCCACATTCATTCTTTCAAGCATTTCATCAATCAATCTACAAGGGTCACAATAAGGTAATCCACATCATCATGTTCATCACATAACCTTTTTCATTTCAACCCCTTTTTATTCATTTAGATAAATCAAGTGGACAGTTTAAACTCTTCACCTTATCCCCATTACTTCCAACACACAAACAACAAATGAAGTACACAAATTCTACTAGAATACGGAGTTTAAGATATAACTTACGTTAAATTAATCAACAATCACTCCAAAAGTTGAGTCTTCCTCTTCCGAATCACTTCCAAAGCCACATAATCTATGCACAAGCAAGTATTCAAAATAAATTTACGGAAACAACAATACCCACATCAATCCTTCTGAAAAGTAGGTTAATCCACACAATACTCAATTTCGAAAATAAGGTTTGAATCCAAAATTTAATACTTGAAAATATTGTTTAAGGCTTTAGGAACTCATTAGTGAAAACCTTTTCGAAAAATGGATCAAAACCACTTCAAAATCACCATTTTACTAATTTCTTGGGTTCTTGAAGATAACCCCAAATTTCTCATTTCAGAGGCTTCATTTAAACACATAAATCCATAAATAATAATGGGTAATTGAAGATTTAGAGTTAAGAATCATTACCAAAATTTTTCCTCGAAAATCTGATCCAAGTTGCCACCCCAAAGCTCCCAAAACTTAAAAATGATGAATTGGGGCTTGAACTCTGAAATGGT
>JAJONR010003059.1:0-63315 GCA_029582245.1 Solanum etuberosum | reverse complement strand
TATATATATATATATATATATATATATATATATATATATATATCTATATATGACCTTCTTTTGGTAGTAGCTCATGTATAGGTGACACCACGTCCTGGGGATTGGTATTTGTCAGGACCCAAATTATACCCTAGGCATAACATGGTGAATAGAACCCTGAAAGGCACTACACAAGCCACTTAGCATACATCGTAATAGAAATAAAGATTTCAATAAAAACTGTCTTACATCATAAAAGAGTTTAACTAATGCGGAAGTCTAACATAAGTCTCAATAAGCTATCTACTAATCAACAGAAGTGGTTGGGACGTAACACATAAAACACGTACAAATCTATGAAAATCTAAAATGACATAAAAGCAATAAAAGTGTCTCAGTCTTTGGAACATGAGGACTCACCAATCCTTGAGCACCAAAAGATCAACTAGTCACGAGTGTGAGAGGTAGGAGCGTCAGACCTTACATTAGTGAAACAATGTAGGCACAGGTATGCATTAGTACATGGAATACACTAAGTATGATTGAAAAACATAAGACATATGAAATTATGCAAAAAAAGACTTTACTTTACATGCAATGAACAAGTTAAATCATAAGATAAGAGCTTAGAAAACATAAGGCATAATCATGGTCAATGCAAGCTAAAGATCTTTGAAACACTTGTGAGATACTTTTAAAAGTAACCTTAGTTCATTGTTTAGGAAAGTTTACCATTCAACCAACATAGACCATGTGAGCTATAGCATGAAATCTTGTAATGAACCGGAAGGACATTTTTGGAATTTTTCATAAAATTGTCATTTTACCCCTCTCGATAGTTGCCCTAGTCATTTTTGATCAGTTAATGAAGTTGGTTAGAGAATTTTAAACTATTCGTTTAAATATAGTCAATTAATTGACTATATTTATTAAATAATTAAAATTTTATTAGTTAATGGTTAATGGTTAATGGGATAAGTTTATAGTTTATTGAATATCCTATACCATTTATCCCATAAAATTAATTTAAGTTAGTGGAAATTAACATTTTATTTAGGTCACAATTTGAGAAAACAAAACGTTGGGCGAGAAAATTTACCCATGGTGTCAACTTAGCACGACTGCGCATTCAGGTACAACTTTAAATTCTCAAGTACCTTGAATACATAGTAGATGGAAGTCATAATTAGGATGATGCATGGTCACTTAGAGGATTTTGGATTATTATAAGTTAGAAGTTAATGAATTCTTTAAAACTGATGTTTTTGTAATGTGCTTTGGAGACAATAATTATGCAATGATGGCTAATGATGACCAAACTCATTGGAGAAGGTCACAATTTGTAGGACAAATTCAACATTTAGTTATTGTCATGCATACAGGGATTTTCGTGGGTAAATTATGGGATATCTGTGGTTTAAGCATTGCCATGTAACTTGACTTAGATCTTTCTATTTTTTTATGGTTATCATATTATGATTCAAGTTTTGATATATTGAGATAAGTAACTGAATATTAGATATATTGTATTATATGAATTTATTAAATTTATAATATTGGAGAAATTGGAACTTAACCATCGGCTTGAATTTGAAAAATATGAGAGTTGACTTGTTAATTGGCATCAAGGTTTAGTAACTTGATTATAGGTTTGGGTGAGTTTTTGGGTCTAGGTCACACATATAGTAATATGGGTGTTGTTATTTTAGAAATATTATTGTGATTATTATGTGAATAGATTGCATTTATTTGGGAGCTTAATGAAAGGAGAAGACTCAAGTTCTGGAGTAATTGTTTGATTGTTTAAGGCAAGTGAATTTCTAAACCCTTGTTAAATATATAGAATCGTGTATTTCCTCTTGGTATGTGTTGGGGAGTAATGGGACTTGGTGATGGGTTGACATGTCCATATTGAATAATTCGAATGATGAAAAAAGGGTAATAAAAGGTAATGTGATTAATTGTTGGTGTGTGATGTGTTGAGAATAGTTTGAAATGCTTATTGACTCATTGTTGATGTTATATCACGATTATGTTGTTGTGACTTGTGCATTATTCTGAAAATGGTCATCTGCTCATTATTTATGGGAACATGTCATTTGCATTTGTTCAGAGACGTGGTTGTTATAAGTGTTATGTGAATTGAGGAAGAATAAGAAATTATAAAGGATGTACTATTTCGAGGGACGTGTCGCGCACCGCAGCGAATACTATTATCGAGGGACGTGTCGCACGCCACGAAGAATACTATTATCAAGAGACGTGTCGCATGATTAACGTTTCAAACACACATCATCCAATTCTAGGTGTGAATGATCGTTAAGGAGTATAAAACCCAACAAATGAGTTGGGGTCGAATCCCACAGGGAGAGGTACGTGTTCAAATTCAATTAAGAAGTGCAAATATGATCTAACTAGCTATAGGAATATATATTATGAGAAAAAGACATATCAAATAAAAGGGGTGACACGAATGTCAAATGGGAGTTTTTGAATTTTCAAATTATCAACTACAATCAGTCAAATAGCAATGAGATAACAATAAGGAGAGAAATTTTCGGGATAATTGAAACTACTAGTAAACAGCCAAAAATCAGTGGGTAGGCTAGACTATAATTGAAATAGCTTTCTCTCGAATAGCTATTACGCTTCAAGCAATTTCTCCCGAACATCAACAAGCATAGTAATTAAGAACAATCCATAACCTTGATGCATCTTCTCTCTCAATCAAGATGGGTAGGACTAGGTTTAGGATTCACTCTTTCGAGCTGAACCCAATACATACAAATCATTAATCAAATGATTTGGTTCAAAAACCTCACTCTCGAGCAAGCTAATAACACAAAATTAGGACTACATTTGCAACTACAATTCATAAATTAACCCACAGCTAATGATTAAATCCACTACAAAATAGCATTTCAACTAGTAATTAGCAATACCCATACACTAATTAACTCATAATCACATGATAACACCTCAAAAATTGTAGTTTTAGCCAAACATCATAAAAAGATAAAAACCGTTACCGAATCGATTAGCCATCAACTGGGTAAGAGGAATTCAAGCTTTACAATGCTTCAATTCAAAGAAAATTAGAAACCCACTTGTGAAATCTCCAAGTTGAGTCTCAAAACCCTCAAGTCTACTAAGAGAACTCAAGAGAAAATTGTTCTACACTAAATTAGATGTCCAAAGATAGATAAAAATTTGATACTAAATTTTTTTTCTAAATTACTGTTCAAAATGTAATTTATAGTCGCCGAAAATAAGACACGAAGGGCCACTTGGCGAAGTAAGTTGGGCTCGCCGAACCACTCGGCGAGCCGCCCTTTGACCTCTTCCATCGCCTTTTCGCCTTAGCATTAAGCATCCTCGAGGTTTGTAACTTTGGGCGATCTATCTTTGCTTCACCGAACGACTGAGCGATTTACCGACTGCTCATTTTCGTCACTGACTTTGCTTCTTCCTTCAGGGCTTGGCACAGTGGAACTTTAGGCGGTGAGATTAGCCACTCGGCAACACGCCGAGTACTCTTGGCGATATTCAGGATCACCCTTCTTCATTTCTTCAGCTTGTTTTGTTCCTATTTACCTGTTGGCGTCCTTGCTTTTCTCCTCAATCTATATACCTGGAAATCAAGGCATTAACATCAGTTTATAGCATAAATTAGGCATTTGAGGACACTAAATCTATCAAAACAAAGCCCTAAATGAGTCTAAATCTCAGACTCATCATCGAAAGCTGTGATGAATTCTATTATCGAGGGAAGTGTCATATGCTTTTGCCATATCCTGACTCTCTTTTGACCCTCCTCCCTCCTATGTTGTCTTTAGGTTAAAATCCCCTATCACTTAAAGCCACCTCGTGCGCCAAGGATGGACATCATAGTAGAGAACACGAGTCGGGAGGGATGCTCGCATTTCCTTCTCGTCGAGGCTAGACTAAACTAAATATTACAGCTAGACAGCCACCAAGCCTCAATAAAACCAAACAAGCTGTCTAAATCCATATCTTCACAATTATCTTGCCAGACAGGGTGATAGATTTTATTATCGAGGGTTGTGTCGCACACCGTGACGGATGCATGGATAGATATGTCCCCCATGACAGCGGGTGTGTATGGTTAGGTCAAACATGCATCACTATACTTGACATTGCATTTCACATCTTTATCATTGGTGAACTTGATCTTATGTGTTGCTAATCTTATGAGTGCCTTTCTGTGGAATTTGTGATTGATTAATATTAAGTTTGTTGTTGAGGATATGAAATTGTTAGAGTGTTATTGTTGAGCAGTGTGCTATGTAAATTGTGAACTATTATGTTGGACTGGTTTTTACGCAGGTTGTAGTTGTGGAGGTTCGGTTGGGGTGTAAGGAGTACCCTTATTCTATTCCCTTAGCTTGTGTTTAGAAGTTTACTTTTGAGTACCGTTTGGTTTGGTACTCACCCCTTGCTTCTACATTTTTGTAGGTTACGAGCCCGGATCTTCGTGATACTTTCTATTCCACTTCTTTTCCGAGGCTTCCTATTGAGATTTGTAGGTAGTTGTTTGTTATCTCAGCTAACCTTCTTACTCCTATATATGATCTTGTTCTATTTTAGAGACAATATCCTTTGATACTTATGTTTTCTTTCAACTCTAGTGTAATACATTAGAGGCTTCTGCACGTGACAACTAGGTTTTGGGGGTATATTTAAGTTGATTATGAATTTCCACATTATTTTATAGTATTAGACTTTTATTATCGTTTTACTTCCACATTTATCATATTATTTGGGTTTTAGGCTGACTTGTCTTGGTGGAATAAGACGAGTGCCATCACATCCTTTTTGGGTCGTGACAAAATAGTATCAGAGTCCCAGGTTCATAGGTCTCACGTGTGTACAAGCTGAGTCTAGTAGAGTCTCGAGGATCGGCGCGGAGATGTTTGTTGTTTATCTTCGAGAGGCTATGGTGACTTTTATAAAATTCTTCACTTCTTCAATCTCTATTGTGCATCTTTTGTCATTCTGATTCTTATTTCTTCATTCAATTTTCTCTCAGTTATAGTGATCACTCGTGCGTGGTTCTTCATGCGAGTAGTTGTTGTCGTATTTGGGTTTGAGGTTAGATTTGGTTTAGAAGTGATAGACTTTTGGAAATGATGTGTGGTTAAATTCAGAATGTTCAACGACTTGAAGGGATTGAATTAGGTGATAACTCGACGAAGAACATTGAGGATATCTGAATGATGAGGTGAAACAATGTTCTGAGGGACTTCATAAACGTGTTATCTTTTTCAAGTTAGTTACCCTCGTAGAGAAAATAATACTTGTGTGGTATAGGCAACATCTTGAGTGGTTTGACAATTGGAAGTGGACTGATTAAAAGGGTGGCAAGATAATGAACTATGTAACTTGGGAAAATACAGTTCGTAAAGTATTCATAACATGCATGGATTGCTTAGTGAATGATGAGAATGATGTTGCGCCAATTGACGTCAGAATCTCTACTACGGTTTCATAGTTTAAATGTATATAAAAGAGGGGCATGATACGACTACTACCACAGTATCAATGCTCACTTGGTTCGAGTTAAAGAGTGTGTTATTTCTTCTATCGACGTGATCTAAGAAAGAATGCATATCGATTGGGATAGAGACGAAATAGATTTTATAATGTTTTACAGTTTTCAATCGGTAGAAATGTGTGGGTGTTGGATACGATATTCTTGATAGGAATAATGTGTTCTAGTGGTGGATCTAACAGACTTTCATGATGTGATACTAGTGGTATAGGGAAATGGATATGTCGATTGTTAAGCATGAATACTAACTACTTAAGAAGTTATCAGTTGTATCACATGCTCATATAATGAGATTCGATGTTGCATTCATATTTAAGAATCTAACTAGCTTATTAGTGCAGACGAATGGGCTAAGTATTGTTTACAAGGGAAATTTTAGTGGTGGATCTTTGGTACAGTATAAATGTATTTAGGTTGTGAAGTGTACCCCGGGAGTTCTAAATGAGGACTGATGATTTCATCTTAAGGTCCAAGAGTATACTTGTGTGAAGGTAATTGAAGATTTTAGTAAAAAGTGCACAGAAAATTATGTTAGTATGATTGAGTTTAAGGTTTCATGTTGATAATAAGGTTGAATTCGTGATGATGACAATGACTACTGGGTATAAAGATAATAAGAGTTTGTGATGGATTATGACCAGGAAGCAATTGTGGGTTAAATGGATTCTCTACGGTAATAATAACTTGTGTGCATCTAAAATTCTGGTTTTCTTCTATTTGGTGAGTAGCCTGGTCGTATGGAACGTTGTAGGATATATTGAGACACAACTTGAATAGAATAAAAGGAGCTAGTGTCATAAATTAAAAGAATTCGTGGGATGTAGTTTAGCTTTCAGAAGGAGGAGAGAACAAGGATATTTACTTTGATTACAAGGGCAAAAAATATATCTTTAGAAAAAATGGAGAATTAGATACAGAGACATGTGGTTTCATCTATTTTGATTTGGTTATGGTGATAACGTTACATGTCATTCATATGAGTTAAAAATAGTTGGATAAGACTTAAGAAAGAAGTCTACCTGCATTTGGCTCGAGTTTGGTGATAAGTTCTTTTGTGGTTTCAAGTTTGGTAACTGGTACGATTGGAATCTCATTTTAAGTCTTTCATTGTAAGTCTACGTTCATGGTAGTGTGTTTCTTCAAGGTATGAATTGGTAAGAAAAGAACTGATCGACCACATTGGGTATTTAGCATTTGGAAGGACTTGTACATGGTTTGGATCGTAAAGGTTGATTACTTTTGATTGTTAAAGGACCTAAAGAAGGGTTACACTTAAAGTATTGATCTAGAATATATGGAAAAATGTCATGGGTTGTTACTCAAATGATAAGATTAGTAAGCAAGTTAGCGAAAGGAACAAGAGTCTGGTGTATTAAAGAGTTCAAGATATTTATGATTTGCGTCATGGGAGGAATATAAAAAAAGGTGAAGGAATATGTCATATCGTATAGACCTTTGGTTTAGATTTGAAGGTTGTATATTTTTTCACCTTTTAGTTCAAATATGACTATGAGATGTGAACTAGTTCGACATATACTTATTATGGCTCTATCAACAACTTTTATGAATATAGTGTTCGTATGTTGGGCTAAGTTGTTCAAATTATGGTAGGTGACTTATGAATGTTCAACGGTATGGACCTATAGTTCTACGTGGTTAATAAGGACTTTGACGGGATTGAAACTACTTTGTTGATGGGACTACACACTTATATGATGTGTTATATAGACAGTTGATAGTAAATAGAGGTTATGTGTGCTTATTGAGGTAGACAAGAATTTCTCTAAGTTTTGACATGATATGTATAAGGGTGTGAATGGTAGTTGAAAGTTTGTATGTGAAAGATTTTGTGCAGTTGACTTTGGGTAATTCCATAGCTCTATCTCAATGGGAAGATATTATAAGATTTGGAATTAGTGTTATCAGCCTTTTGTGAGACCCATGTCTATCATGGGATGTTTAAATTGAAAGAGAGGGAGCCATAGTTTGGAAAAATTTTAGGCAACAATGTGTTTTCTAAAAATACTTTGATACTAGTGACAATTTTAAAGTAGGTAAATGGCCGAAGTGGTTATAATGTGTTGTTAGTATTGAGAGTGTGGGCTTCAGTGGAATGATGTGAAGAGTATGTGAGGTCTAATAAATTGAGTATGGGTATGATCTTAATGCGGACCAGATCGGTGAATTATGGGTAGCTAAAAATCAACAACATGGAGTCAATTGAATGGAAATATTTGATATGGACTCTTTGGAGGGAGCGTTTAGTGTATTCAACACAGGTTCCATACATTCTTATGTGACCACCTATGATTTGGAGTATGATTCACTACCTATGCACATGCGTGTTTTCACTTTTATGGGTGGATTTCTAGTAGTGGATCGGATGTACCGATCGTGCGATGTCCTCTTGGTAGTGAAGGATTATTCGGTAGACTTGGTCATTTCAGATATGGCAGATTTGTTGTTGCCTTGGGGCAGTTAAAGTTTTCAAGTAGCTCAATACGTACTACTTTGCTTATGAGAACTTATAGAAGAGCTACTAGTACAGCAGTTTTGATATTTATCTCATCGTCGAGGTCACGTTCCGACTAGGTGTGGTTGAATGTGGGGACCATTAGGTCTAGCTTCACTATATTCTTTTTTCTTGTTTGTTTATAGTCAGCGCTACTGATCTAGCATCCTGATAGTGTTGTTAGAGGTTTTGTATACTTGGATATATCATTTGATGGGTGGTTACTTGATCATTACGTTCTTTGGGTTAGATATGTTTGATTCACCCTTGATGAGTAATAGATGTGAAAAAATCAGATTTTTTATAGCTTAAGCTCGTGGAAATATTATGTTGTGAGGATGAAATCTTGATAAGTTATGTGATAGTTTGTGAATTACGAGTGTGTGGTGATTGGTTCAGATTCACTTCTGGTTGTAGTCGGTATTGATTAAGAATTTTATCGTTGTTATTTGAGAAAATATTCTTTGTGGGATTGTATAATGGTCCGGAGGGCTTTGGTTTAGATTGAGTTCATGGGTTAGTCTGTGGGTTGGTAATCGCTCGTGATTTGTAGATCTGCCAAATTTTGATTCCAAGGTTCAGTTCTTAATAATTGATCTTGATGGAATGGTCTTAAGAAGAAGCTCACTTGTAGAGATGAACAGCGACGGGTAGGTCATAACTTAAGTTTTTGGTAACGTCAGTTATTCTTTTTTCTTCTTCCTTATGTTCGAGGATGAACATGGTTTTTAATGGTGGATAATGTAATGACCTGGAAGGTCATTTTTGGAATTTTTCATAAAATTATCATTTTACCCCCCTCGATAGTTTCCCTATTCAGTTTTTATCAGTTCGTGAAGTTGGTTAGAGAATTTTAAACTATTCGTTCAAATATAATTAATTGATTAACTGTATTTATTAAACAATTAAATTTTTATGGTAATGGTTAATGGGCTAAGTTTATAATTTATTTAATATCCTTTACCATTTAGCCCATATAATTAATTTAAGTTAGTGGAAGTTAACATTTTATTTAGGTCACAATTTGAGAAAATAAAACGTTGGGCGAGAAAATTTACCCATGGCGTCAACTTAGAACTACTGCGCATTCGGGTACAACTTTAAATTCTCAAGTATTTTTAATACATAGTAAATGGAAGTCATAATTAGGATGATGCATGTTCACTTAGAGCATTTTGGATTATTATAAGTTAGAAGTTAATGAATTCTTTAAAATTGATGTTGTTGTGATGGGACTTTGGAGACAATAATTATGCAATGATGGCTAATGATGAGCCACTCATCAGAGAAGGTGATAATTTGTAGGACAAATTCGACATTTAGTAATTGTTATGCATACAGGGATTTTCGTGGATAAATTTTGGGATTTCTATGGTTTAAGCATTGCCATGTAACTTGACTTTGATCTTTCTATTTTTCTTATGGTTATCATATTATGATTCAAGTTTTGATATATTGAGATAAGTAACTGAATATAAGATAAATTGTATTATATGAATATTATTAAATTTATAATATTAAAGAAATTGAAAGTCAACCCTAGGCTTGAATTTAAAAAATATGAGAGTTGACTTGTTAATTGGCATCAAGGTTAAGTAATTGATTATAGGTTTGGCTGAGTTTTTGGGTCTAGGCTAGACATATAGTAATATGGGTGTTGTTATTTTAGAAATCTTATTGTGATTATTATGTGAATAGATTGCATTTATTTGGGAGCTCAATGAAAGGAGAAGACTCAAGTTCCGGAGTAATTGTTTGATTTTTTGAGGCAAGTGGATTTGTAAACCCTTGTTAAGTCTATAGAATTGTGTATTTCCTCGTGATATGTGTTGGGGAGTAATGGACGTGGTAATGGGTTGACTTGTCCATATTGATATAACAACCCGGATCCGAAAGAGGGCATTAAGGCAATATGCAGGAACTGGCAGGTGCCAGCCACGGAGGCCAACCGAGGCCCGTGGGTAGAACCACGGACCGTAGTGTGGTCCGTGGACTGGTCACCCCCAGGATCCTCAGAAGGCCCAGGACCATGGCCTGACCAACGGACTGTCGGTCAGACCAAGGTCCGTGGTTCGATGGCCCAAAATACCCTCTCTGATCCCGACGATGGTCCACCAGGATGGGCCGTGGGTCAGTCCACGGTCGGTCGACTGGGGTCCGTAGTTGGTGGGTCGACAGTTAATTATAGGGGTATTTGGGTGTTTTACTAATTATTTTATATCTATACTACGTCGTTTTCCTTATGTCTAAGACCTCTATATAAGTATTTTAACCCCCAAATTCAACCCATTGAAGTCATTCTTCCAATATCACAAAAGAACATCAATTCTCCTCTCCAAAATATTTCTCTCTCTAGAAACTTGAAGAATAAGAAGGATTCAACCTAGGGTTTCAAGTCAATTCTCAATTCCTCCATAGAAGCTTAGTAATTGGCTTTGAGGTATGAAAGTTTTCATCCATGGATTCCTTCCATTCATAGAGTTCCCAAATTCCTCTATTTTAAAAGTTTGAAATCCCCAATTGAGTTAGGGTTTTCTTCAATTTCCATGGATTCTCTTTATTATTGATTTAAATGATTGAATTATGATCTCTTATACATGAATTGATGAAATACTATAATTTTATGATGAATTCCCCTATGAACCCATGTAATCTCCATGTTTTCAAGTTATGATCATATGATGTGGGATTTTGATTATGAAGGAAGAGTTTTATGAAATTAAGCATGTATTGATATATTTACATGAATTTATGATGAAATCCATATCTAACCCATGTTTTCTAAATGTTGATGATTGAAAGAGGGTTATGAACCTTGAAAGGTAAATTATGGAATTATGCATGCTCTTATGAAAATTATGCAAACGTTTTTAGGATGCTTTGAGAGTAAAGTATCAATGATGATGTTGTTGTTATGTTGGTGAAAGGATTGTTCTCATATACACATGAAATCATGATGTGAAAGATTTTCTCGCATAGTAAGCATTCTAAGGTTGAAAGATCTTATCATCTAATTGAATCAAAGATTAAGAGCTATCCTAATGAAACCTAGCTTGGAATGGTTGTTGAATGATGTCTTTCCATGGATTATGACTTAGCTTGGATTGGCAAGATGACGTGTCTTTCCATGGATAATAAGAACAAGTAAGAAATGACAATTCCGTAGGATTTATGCTTAGCACCGAGAGGATATTGAGATGGAAGCTCTCCTGTTAGTATAGGTCGGGTTTCTAAAAGCAATCTCCTTATCCCTTACCTATGTGCCCCCATAGGATTATTGTCTAGATAGGCATTAGCTAGTGGATCCACTTAAGCTAGAAGTTCAAGGTCCTTACCTTGGCAAATGGGACAACCCTTTTCGGTGTGGGAGACACCGGGGGATCATGTTATAGATCACATGGTCTCTATATCGGTTAAGGCTACTTCCCACATTAATAATGAACTAAGGTTACTTCAAGAAGTATCTCATATGTGTTCAAAGGCTTTAAATGATGATTAGCTTGCATTGACCATGTTTTATGACTTATATTTTCTAACCCTTTTATATCATGTTTAAGCTTGGTCAATTGCATGTCATGAAATATCCCTTTTAGCATGATTTAAATGTTTTATTCATACCTATTATAGTTGGTACATTGTTTTGTGCTAACCCATACTCTTGCCTACATTTCCCCAAATGTAGGGTCCGACAGTCAGGGACATCAGTTTCATGGCTAGTAGTTGATTCGAGATTTCTGAGCTTTGGTGAGTCCTCATGCTTCGAGGACAAACTTTTATTCTTTTAATTATGTATTACTCTCAGTTTTGGACATTATCTACGAGCTAAGCCAAATTTCATTCGATTGTATTAAATGGCTGTTGAGACAAGTTTTTTAAACTTCCATTTTTCTTTATAAAATGTTTGGACTTGAAATGTAGTTTTACCTCTATTGTTCTATTTCTTATGTTATGAATGCTAAGTGGCTTGTATGGGGCCTCTCGGGGTCCTACACGCCATGTTACATATAGGGTGTACCCCTGGGTCGTGACAAACTTGGTTATCAGAGCATAAGGTTTAGAATCGTCCTAGGATGTCTCATAAGCCACGTCAAGTAGAGTCTTGTTCATGAGTGTGAAGCGCACCACATTTATGAAGGAGAGGCTACAAGATGTTTAGGAAACTCCACTTCTTTCATTACTCTAAAGTCGTGCGATAGAGTTTAACTCTATAAGGTCTCTCTCGTAATCCTTATCCGATGCTCTATACAGTATATGGCTACTCGAAGAGCTATTCTAGAAGGAATGTGAGGGAGAATGAGGAACAAGAAGCTCCTCCCCAAGCTCCTCAAGTTGCGGTCGATCCTTTTGCCGAGCAAGTGACTAATGCGTAGTTTAGGGCTGCTTTTCAAGTGTTGGCTCAAGCTGTGATGGCCCAAGCCAATAGGGAGGTTGTGCTCCCCGTAAACCCAAATGTGGGTACGACGACTTCTAGAGTGAGGGACTTTATTAGGATGAATCCTCCGGAGTTTCATGGTTCTAAGGTTGAGAAAGATCCTCAAGATTTCATTGATGAGGTCTACAATGTGTTGATGATAATAGGAGTGACGCCGGTTGAAAAGGTGGAATTAGACACTTATCAACTAAAAGGTGTTGCTCAAACATGGTTCAAACAATTGAAAGAAGGGAGACCGAAGGATGTGGGTCCTCTTGATTGGGATAAGTTTAAAGCCGCTTTTATTGATAGGTTCTTTCCCCTTGAGATGAGGGAAGCCAAGGTGCTTGAGTTTATCAACCTTCGACAAGGAAGTATGAGTGTGAGGGAATATTCTCTAAAGTTCACACAATTGTCTAAGTATGCTCCAACAATTGTTGTCGATTCAAGGACAAGGATGAGTAAGTTCATTTTGGGTGTGTCTGAAATGATGGTTAAAGAGTGCCGTACCGCCATGCTCATTAATGACATGGACATCTCTCGTTTCATGGTTCATGCTCAATAGATCGAAGAGGAGAAACTTAAGGAAAAGTCTAGGGAGACAAAGAGGGTTAAGACCGGTGATGGTAATTTCTCTCAAGCAAGGTCCGATGGACATGGTCGTTCTAGATTTCGACAAAGGTTTTTCGGTCAAGGTTCCTCCAATGCTCCTCCTAAGTTCAACAAAGATAGGGTGTCTAACCGTAAGCCTCAAGGAGGAAATGGTAGTGAATCTTCAGTGCCGATGTCTATTTGTGTTAGTTGTGGAAAGAAGCACGAGGGTAAGTGCCTAGCTAGCATGGATGGTTGCTTAAGTTGTGTTAAAAGTGGTCATAAAATGAGGGATTTCTCAATGCTTACGGCTAAAGAAAGAGAGGGCAAGCAAGCTCCTCCTAGTGGTTAGGGTTCCAATGCTCCTAAGCAAAACCGATTTTATGCACTTAAGGCTCGTGGTGAACAAGAGGGTTCTCCCGATGTGGTTACAAGTATGTTGAAAGTTTTCCAACTTGATGATTATGATTTACTTGGTCTTGGTTCTACCTTCTCTTTTGTGACACCATATGTGGCTATGAGGTTTGATGTACTTGCCGATATGTTGTTAGATCCTTTTTCTGTCTCTACTCCTGTTGGTGATTCTATTGTGGTAAAAAGGGTCTATAGAAAGTGTCATGTTTCCTTGTCCCATGGAGTTACTCTTGTTGACTTTGTAGAGCTTGATATGCTAGATTTTGATGTTATCCTTGGTACGGATCTGCTGCATCCATGATATGCTTCTATTGATTGTAGAACTCGTGTAGTAAAGTTTTGGTTTCCGAATAAGCCAGTACTAGAGTGGAAAGGGGGAAATTCTATGCCTAAGGGTCAGTTTGTCTCCTGTCTTAAATCTAGAAAGATGATTTCTAAGGGTTGTCTTTACCATCTCTTTAGGGTGAGGGATGTAGATTCTGAAACCCCAACTCTTGAGTCGGTCCCCATTGTTAATGAGTTTTCGGAAGTGTTTCCAAATGATTTACCCGGTATTTATCCCAAAAGGAAAATAGACTTTTGTATTGACCTTCTCCCAGATACGCAACCTATCTCTATTCCTCCTTACAGTATGGCTCCGGTAGAATTAAAGGAGTTGAAAGAATAATTGAAAGATTTGTTGGATAAGGGTTTCATCCGACCGAGTATCTCTCCATGGGGTGCTCTAGTTTTGTTTGTTAGAAAGAAAGATGGTTCTCTTCGTATGTGTTTTGACTATCGTCAGTTGAACAAGGTGACTATTAATAATAAGTATCCTATCCCAAGGATAGATAATTTATTTGACCAACTTCAAGGAGCAAGTTATTTCTCTAAGATTGATCTTTGATCGGACTATCACCAATTGAGGGTGAAGGAAGATGATGACATTCCAAAGACGACTTTTTGAACTTAGTATGATCATTATGAGTTTGGGTTGACTAATGCTCTGGCGGCATTTATGGATTCGATGAATAAAGTGTTTAGACAATACCTCGACATGTTTGTGATTGTGTTCATTGAGGATATATTTATCTATTTGACAAGTGTGAATGAGCACATTGATCATTTAAGGATTGTGTTGCAAATTCCCAAGGACCAAAAACTCTTTGCAAAGTTTAGCAAATGTGTATTTTGGCTAAGCTCTGTAGCTTTCCTTGGCCATATTGTTTCAAGTGAGTGTATTGAGGTAGATCCTAAGAAGACGGATGCGTTCAAGAGTTGGCCTAGACCTCTGACACCTTCGGATATTAGATGTTTCTTGGGTTTGGCTAGTTACGATAGAAGGTTTGTTGAGTGATTCTCTTCAATTGCCTCTCCTTTGAAGGCTTTGACTCAAAAGAAGGCCAAGTTCATATGGTTCGAAGCATGTGAGAAGAGTTTTGAAGAATTCAAAGATAGACTTACCTCGGCTCCGGTGTTGACTTTACTAGAAGGGACAGATGGTTTTGTGGTTTATTAAAAGGCCTCTAGAATTGGGATAGGGTGTGTGCTTATGAAAAATGGAAAATTTATTTCCTATGCCTCAAGGCAACTTAAGATTCATGAAAAGAATTATCCTACCCATGACCTTGAGCTAGCGGCGGTTTTTTTTGCCTTACAGATTTGGAGGCATTATTTGTATGGTGTGCCTGTAGATTGTGTTTACCGACCACAAGATTTTACAATATGTGTTTCATCAGAAAGATTTAAATCTTCATAAAAGAAGGTGGCTTGAGTTATTGAAAGATTATGATATGAGTGTTCTCTATCACCCTGGAAAGGCAATTGTGGTGGCGGATGCTCTTAGTCGGTTGTCTATGGGTAGTGTTGCTCATATTGAAAAAGAAAAGAAAGAGTTGGTTCGATATGTTCATAGATTGAACCGGTTGGGTGTTCGGTTAGTGGACTCTACCAAGGGTGGTGTTATGGTCCACAATGGTTCAGAATCATCTTTAGTGGCGGATGTGAAAGCCAAGCAAGGTCTTGATCCAATTTTGGTCGACTTAAAAGAAGCAGTGCTTAAGAAATCCATTGAGGCTTTCTCCTAAGGGGGAGATGGTGTCCTTAGATATCAAGGTCGTTTGTGTGTTCCTAATGTTGATGACTTGAGGGAACATATCTTGTTAGAAGCCCATAGTTCTCAGTATTCCATTCACCCGGGAGCCACCAAGATGTACCGTTATTTGCCGAAGGTCTATTGGTGGAATAGGATGAAGAAGGATATTTCAAAATTTGTCCTAATTGTCAACAAGTGAAAGTTGAGTATCAGAAACCGGGAGGTTTATCCCAAGACATTAGCATTCCTACTTGGAAGTGAGAAGATTTGAACATGGACTTTATTGTTGGTTTGCCTCGCACCCGGTGACAACATGACTCGATTTGGATTGTAGTAGATCGGATGATGAAATTTACTCATTTTATTCCCGTCAAGGTTTCTTATTTGGTAGAGGACTATGACAAGTTGTACTTGAAAGAAATGGTAAGGTTACATGGAGTGCCTTTGTCCATTATTTTAGATCGTGGTACCCAATTCACTTCTCAGTTTTTCAAGTCTTTCCAAAAGGGTCTTGGTACTCGTGTTAAGCTTAGTACGGCCTTTCATCCCCAAACCGATGGGTAAGCGGAGCGTACTATCCAATCTTTGGAAGACATGTTGAGAGCTTGTGTGATTGTTTATAAGGGTATTAGGGATGACCATTTGCCATTGATTGAGTTTGCATATAACAATAGCTATGACTCGAGTTCTTGTATTGCTCCATTTGAGGCATTGTATGGTAGGAGTTGTAGATATCCTATAGGTTATTTTGAGGTGGTTGAAGTTTCCCTTATAGGTCCCAAGTTGGTACATGAGGCCACAGAGAAAGTTTGACTTATTAGAGAAAGGTTGAAAACGGCTCAAAGTCGGTAAAAGTAATATGTCGATGTAAGAGGAAGAGGTATTGAGTTTGTTGTTCATGATTGGGTTTACTTGAAAATTTCACCCATGAAGGGTGTAATGAGGTTTGGTAAGAAAGGAAAGCTTAGTCCCCGATATGTAGGCTCATATCAAATTTTGAGACGTGTTGGTAAGGTTGCTTATGAACTAGCTTTGCCTAATGAGTTGGCATCGGTGCATCCAATTTTCCATGTCTCTATGTTGAAGAAATATGTTGGTGATCTAACATCTATAGTTCCCTTAGAAGGTTTGGGAGTTAAGGAGAATCTTTCTTATGAGGAAGTTTCGGTTGAGATTTGAGACCGGCAAGTCAAGATGTTGAGAAACAAAGAAGTTGCTTCCGTGAAAGTGTTGTGGAGGAATCAGTTAGTTGAGAGTGCTACTTAGGAGGCCAAGACCGATATGATTTCCCGATATCCTCATCTTTTTCCTTCTACTCCTACTCTAGCTTGAGGTAATGAGTTCTTCATGGTTTGTTCCTTGTTTTGGAGTCATGTGTCTTAAGTGTTTCCATGATTTCCTTATTATGCATGCTTTATGAAAAGTTCAAGTTTTGAGAAAAATGAGTCATTTGATTGATTTCTACATGTTTATGTGCACATGAGTATGAATTGCATGTAGACTACTTGATATGATGTTATGAGCATGACTTTAGCTTGGAGTTGATGTTTCCTCCTCGGATATATACATTTGAGTAAATTGTTAGCTTGGAGTTGATATTTCCTCCTTGGATGTTAGCTTGGAGTTGATGTTTCCTCCTCGGATATGTGTATTGCATGAATGATGGGCTGTTAGAGTTAGTTCCACCCCTCTTACGATGTTTTGAGTTTATAGTTTCTCCTTGGTTATATGCATTTAGATGAAGTTGCATTGTAGATTGGGTTGTTAGTTCCTCTCCTACTCTTTTAGTACTAGCTTGAATCTCATTCGAGGACGAATGATCTCAAGGGGGAGATATTGTAACACCCCGCATCCGAACAAGAGCATTAAGGCAAAATTCAGGAACTGGCAGGTGCTAGCCACGGAGGCCAACCACGGCCCGTGGGTAGAACCACAGACTATAGTGTGGTCCGTGTACTGGTCACCCCCAGGATCCTCACAAGACCCAGGACCACGGCCTGACCAACGGACCATTAGTCAGAATACGGTCCGTGGTTGGGGCCCCATGGTTAGATGGCCTAAAACCCCCCCCCTCTGATCCCGATGACGGTCCACCAGGACGGGCCAGTCCATAGTCCGTCGACTGGGGTCCGTAGGTGGTAGTTCGGCAGTTAATGTTAGGGGTAGTTAGGTCGTTTTCTAATTATTTTATCTCTATACTACGTCATTTTGCTTATGTCGAAGATTCCTATATAAGTATTTTAAGCCCCAAATTCAACTCATTCAAGTCATTCTTCCAAAATCATAAAAGAAGATCAATTCTCCTCTCCAAAATATTTCTCTCTCTAGAAACTTTAAAAAGAAGAAGGATTCAACCTAAGGTTTCAAGTCAAGTCTCAATTCCTCCATTGAAGATTAGCAATTGACTTTGAGGTATAATATGTTTCATCCATGGATTCCTTCCATTCATAGAGCTCCCAAATTCCTCTATTTTCAAAGTTAGAAATCCCCAATTGAGTTTGGGATTTCTTCAATTGGCATGGTTTCTCTTGATTATTGATCTAAATGATTGAATTATGATCTCTTATGCATCAGATGATGAAATACTATGATTTTATGATGATTTCCCCTATGAACCCATGTAATCTCCATGTTTTCAAGTTATGAGCATATGATGTGGGATTTTGATTATGAAGGAAAAGTTTAATGAAATTAAGCATGTATTGATAGATTTACATGAATTTATGATGAAATCCATATCTAACCCATGTTTTCTAAATGTTGATGATTGAAAGAGGGTTATGAGCCTTGAAAGGTAAATTATGGAATTATGCATGTTCTTATGAAATCTATGCAAACGTTTTAAGGATGCTTTGCGAGTAAAGTATGAATGATGATGTTGTTGTTGTGTTGATGAAAGGATTATTCTCATAAACACATGAAAGCATGATGTGAAAGTTTCTCACATAGTAAGGATTTTAAGGTTGAAAGGTCTTTTCACCTAATTGAATAAAAGATTAAGAGGTATCCGAATGAAACCTAGCTTGGAATGTTTCTTGAATGATTCCTTTCCATGGATTGTGACTTAGCTTGGATTGGCAAGATGATGTGCCTTTCCATGGATAATAAGAACAAGTAAGAAATGACTATTCCATGGGATTTATGCTTAGAACCGAGAGGATATTGAGATGGAAGCTCTCCTGTTAGTAGAGGTCGGGTTTCTAGAAGCAATCTCCTTATCCCTTACCTATGTGCCTGATTAACGCTTCAAGCACACCTCATCCAATTCTAGGTGTAAACGATCGTTAAGCAGTATAAAACCCAAAAATGAGTTGGGGTCGAATCCCACAGGGAGCGGTATGTGTTCAAATTCAAACAAGAAGTACGAATGTGGTCTAATCAGCCATAGGAATATAAATTATCAGAAAAGACATAAAACAAATAAAAGGGGTGACACAAATGTCAAATGGGGGGTTTTGGTTTGCAATTATCAACTACAACGCGGTCAAATAGTAAAGAGATAACAATAAAGAGGGGAATTCTCGGGATGTGATCGATTATAGGAAAATTCGATATATGGTTAATTGAAACTACTAGAAATTAGCTAAATATCAGTGGATAGACTAGACTATAATTGAAATAGCTTTCTCTCGAACAACTATTCCGCTTCAAGTGATTTCTCTCGAACATCAACAAGCATAGCAATTAAGAACAACCCATAACCTTAACGCATCTTCTCTCTCGAGCAAGATGGGTAAGACTGGGTTTAGGATTTACTCTCTCGAGCTGAACCCAAATCAACCCAATACATACAAATCATTAATCAATAATCTTAGTTTTAAAACCTCTCTCTCGAGCAAGCTAAGAACACTAAAATAGAACTGTATTTGCAACTACAATTCATAAATTAAACCACAATTAATGATTAAAACCACTTCAATATAGAATTTAAACTAGGAATTAACAATACCCATACACTAATTCAACCCATAATCACATGATCACACCCCAAGAATTGGAGTTTTAGCCGAACATCATAAAAAGATAAAAACCGTTACCAAATCGATTAGCCATCAACTGGGTAAGAGGAATTTAAGCTTTACAATGCTCCAATTCAAAGAAAATTTGAAACCCACTTGCAAAATATCCAAATTGAGTCTCAAAACCTTCAAGTCTACTAAGAAACTCAAGAGAAAACTGTTCTAGACTAAATTGGATTCTCAAAGTCTATAAAATTTGATACTAAATTAACTGTTTAAAAATAATTTATAGTAGCCGAAAATAAGCCACGAAGGGCCGTTGGCGGAGTAAGTCAGGCTCGCCGAACCACTCGGTGATCCGCCCATTGATCTCTTCCATCGCCTTTTTGTCTTGGCACTCAGCATCCTCAAGTTCCGTAACTTTGGGCGATCTCTCTTTGCATCGCGAAACTGCACACTGACTGCTCCTTTTCATCACCGACTTGGTTTCTTCCTTCAGGGCTTGGCACACTGGAACTTTAGGCGGTGAGATTAGCCACTCGGCGACACGCCGAGTACTCTTGGCGATCTACGGGCTCTCCCTTCTTTATTTCTTCAGCTTGTTTTGTTCCTTTATCTCTGTTAGTGTCCTTGCTTTGCTCCTCAATCCATATACCTGAAAATCAAGGTTAATACATCAGTTTATAGCATAAATTAGGCATTTGAAGAAACTAAATCTACAAAACAAAGCCCTAAATGAGTCCAAATCTAGGACTCATCAACACCCCCAACTTAAACTTTTGCTTGTCCTCAAGTAAAACTCAAGATTAGCAGTTCAAAAAAGATGTCTCAAACAGTGTTGCATAAGACTGAACATGAATGCACACAACAAGGTTCAATTTACTCATGCAATGATCAATTGTGCACTCAAAGATTCAAATTGTGACTCACCATTTCCAAAGATGCTCAAGTTCGCAATACTTGCTTCAAATGCAAGTTCAAGCTCAACAAAGGTACTCAAATCCCCTCACAACAAAGATGATTCCATATTCACACACAATTTCTCAACAATTTCAAGTGCCGGAATCACATACAACTCTCACACTCCCAAAGATGAACACATGCATGACTTCACCCATAGGTTTTCCCTTATTTTGCAATCAACATTTATTTCAGCTGACTCAAGATCACCAAGGTGTTTTCCATGGCTTGTAACGGGGTTGAGTGTCAAGGTATGGTCATTCAGGCTCATTGGCTTCTCCCTTCATAAAGTGTGGCCTGAATATCACTTTCTTCCTTTTCCTTAACAATTCAAACATGCTCATAGTCCACCCCATAATTCAACTTCATATGAATTACCAGATATTCCATTTCTTTTGCAATTTTCATCAGTTTATTTCACAACTTTTTCTTTCTTTTTCTTTGCTTCTTTTCTCTTCTCTTTTCTCATTTTTTTTATATATGGAGGGGTTCCATATTTTTCAAAACCATTACTAAAAGGGGGATTTTTCACACTTCTTGAGTTCCCATCTCTTTACACCACACCCCCAACTTAGGATTTTGGCCTGAGTTGGCTATTCACACAAACCACAATTCATGAAAGTTATGGGTGGATAAAGAGGGATCACAAATCAAGTTTCTTCCAAGAAACGGATAAGGCTCAATAGGGTTCAAGCAAGGTTCACACATCTGACAAGGTTTGCCACAAAAAAGGTATATTGTCAAATTGTTTCACTCTTCAAAATTATTGCCTAAGATCATTTCAGGTGCTTGCATCACTTAGTCAACCAGACCAATGGGGAAAATTCTAGGTGTCATCACACACAATGTTCAAGGTAATCTCATCACACAAGGCGTTGGCACCAAAATCATATGAGATTCCCCACTTTCTAGCAAGTGTGCAATGTTCATCACAAGAGACTCATTCGATAACTGGCTAGTAACAATGAGATGCTAAAAATTCACACATTGTCTATGCAACTTCATTTGGCCTCATCGTAGCCCACATTCATTTCGTTCAATTAAGAACACTATTCAAGTCATCGGTATTGATCATAACCGATACTCAAATTTGCACACGAACAAGCACAATAACAAACAATAGGGGTGGCAAAAATAAAATTTAAAAAAATAGGTCGAAACCATTTACATTCAAAACAAGGAGCCACAAGATTAAACATCCGCAAGAATCTTCATCCAAACACAATCAAAACACAATTATAGATCACAAAACGCAATTTATGCAAATAAAACTATCATCACAAGAGGTAGGTATGGAAATACCTCACCCCACACACAAAAGAAAAGCAGTTGTCCTCAAATACAACTAAAATAACATCAATCAATAAAAATGACAGAGAGGGAGGTAAAGAAGATCCTGTCTAAATAGTCGCTCCGTTTGTCAGGGTATCCATGCCCGGGGTCACATTCTGGGCTAGGCATCAGTGCCCGTAGTAGTATCAACACTAGCTCCACTAGACCCTGCCATAGAAATATCCCTCAAGGAGGTTTGTCAGGCAGTCTCAATCATGGCACCCTCTAGGTCTGCCAGATCATCATATACAACATCATCTTACCCCTTAAGCTGCTCCTTATCGGTCTCGGCCTTAGACTCAACAGCAGTAACATCCTCCATAATATCATCTCCGGTGGTAGCCGGAAGTACCTCAGCATATGCTGGATTCTCAGCACTCAGATCCTCGGGGATCTCAACTGACCCAAAGAGCGAAGTGAAGTCTGTGGACTTCAGATGGTCCACATCCTTTCTAAGCTCAGAAACCTTGGATTTCAAAGTCGTAACCTCACTAGTAACCCTCTATGCTCTCTCACAAGTCACTACTCTCGCAGTGAGAGCATCAAGGGCAACCTGGAGAGGTGTCAGCGCAGCTGTGATGGCCCTCTCAATCATCCAGGGCACCTCAGCCTCTAGCCGGGAAGCCCGCACATCTGTAGAATGGGCTAGGTGCCCCATCTTGAGGAACATGGCCTGAGTGATCGGAGGCCTGGAGGTAGTGGTACCTGAAGCAACTCTAGGAGGCTGGGAGGCAGTAGAGGAACCTGGGCCTGAGAAGGAGTGGAAGTAGATGTACCTGAAGGCCCAAAGGCCGGAGTAGGCAAAGTTGCCTCTGCAGGTATAGAATCAACATCAACCTCCGGAGATGTGTCCACCGGAGCTGCTCTCCTCCTATCCGCCTCATCCCGTGTGTACTCAGCCTCTATGCACCGGATGTCAGTGGAGTATGTGGGTGTAACCTCAACATCCCTCTTCTCATTAAGAGGAACTCCAGACTGCCGACACAACTCTGTAATAAGCACTGGAAATGATAGGGACGTTTGGCGCTGTTTGGACCTCATGGCCATCTCCTGCTCTACAATCAGTCGCAAGTTTAGCCGCTTCTTGGTGATGATGGATCCGAGATAGGCCGCCTTTGGGTGGTGGAGAATGAACTCATTTTGTGAGGCATGAT
The DNA here is from genome assembly GCA_029582245.1 of Solanum etuberosum. Lineage (NCBI taxonomy): Eukaryota > Viridiplantae > Streptophyta > Magnoliopsida > Solanales > Solanaceae > Solanum > Solanum etuberosum. The sequence continues at coordinate 40,357 of JAJONR010003059.1, read as the reverse complement.
CGAGCTACTGATGAACCCAAACCAATACCGAGCTGCTATGTTCAAGTCCTTCTTCTCAATAGGGACTCCGACCTCAATCCACCTCGGGGTGGTGTCAGAAATGAGGGGAGCTAACCATCCCTTGAGGTCATCTAAAGTCTGTGAAGTGACCATACTCTCATATGCGTGCTCGATATCTGTGGTCCTGTCAAGTACAACATTAATATGATCGCTACTGCACCCCACTGTCTTCCCCCGAACAATCACAGACTCCACCAGTCCGAAGGAACTAGCCTTCTTCTTCCCCTGGGGTACTAAATCGCCATATGCAGTGTAGAACTCTCTGACCCAGGTGGGAATGTATGGGCCACGGGGCCTGGTGAATCTGTTGAACCTGTGGTACCAAAGTATGTCCCACACAAGAGGGTATATGTCCACCACCTCATCCGTGGACAATCGCTTCTCCTCCAGAATAGTCCTCAATCCCTCGTCCTTTAAACGGTTGAGTAACCGGGAAGGAGGACCCTGAACTAGTGGTGCTGGGACCACCGTCTGTGCCGGAGCTGGCACTGTATCAGCAGCAGGATGGGTAGACTCCGGGATCCTAGACGGACCTTGACGAACCCATGCACGAATATCTGCTCGCCGGGTCTGCAGTGGTTGGTCGTCCTCAGGCTCGGAGAGTGAGACCTGAGAACCAAAAGGTTCCCCATCACTGCTGGAGTTGTTCTCCGGTCTCTTAGCTACGGGCGCTTTGCCCTTGCCTTTGCCTCCCTTCGGAGGTACTTTCTTGCCCTGTTTTGTAGAAGCAGCTGATCCCTCATTTATTACAATGCCCCATGCTCTTTTGCGGGGTGGCATGCCACTATCATCTAAATTAGTCCTAGCATATCTGCAAAACACATTGAAAAATGTTAGAAATCGTTAAGGAAAATTGCATAAATTCAAGTTGCAGAAAGACTCGCCGAACTAGTCGGCGATTCACTGAGTCGCTTAGGCGAGTTAGATCGGGCTCGCCAAAAGGACCAGCTCAAAAATTTCTCAGAAATAAGGCATGTCGGTGATACTTAGGGCCCTTCGGCGAGCTTAGACTATCCCACCGAATATTACAGTACATTTTAGGGGTTAGGGGCACATAAAGGGCGATCAAAGGGTCCTTTCAACGAGTCGTCGAGTGAACTCGGCGAGCACAGGCTTCCAGCCAAAAGTTACAGACTCAACCAAGCCAATTCAAGAAATTAAGGGTGATCAAAGGGGGACTTTGGCGAACTGCCGAACCGTTCGGCGAGCTCGACCCAGCTCGCCTAATTGCCCAACGTGCCAATTTTCAACCCCATTTTTTGAAATCAAACCTGCAGCCCCCGAAATTAAAATCAAACACCTACACTATGCAATTAGCCTCAGACCCAATAGACCCATGCCTCCGGGGTACTTAGACTTCCCCTGATTTGGCCAAAATTGGCCATTTTACGACTTATGCCCTTAAAAGTGACGTCAAACTCTCCATCATTGGGCAAAGTACGTCATTTAGCACAATTGGGGGTTACTTAGACTTCACCCAAAAATACCCAACATAAAATAACCGCAACCCAACAATTTAAGATCAATTTTAACACATAAAACTTGGTAAATAATCTTTTAAAGCATTTAGGCACAATTTTGAACCATAAAATGACATATAAAACACGATTTAAACAATTACCCAACACACATTAACATAAATTTACCAATAGAATTTGAGTTCAACCACTAATCATAGGTGCGAGGTTCGGAAAACCAACCTGAGTGCCGAATAGAGAATTTGAAAAGCTAGGCGGCAAAGAAATCTGATTGCGAGAACAAGATCACACAGACAAAGTTAATACAATAATCAAATATAGAAAATCTAAAGTGCGGGTGAGAGTGTACGGGGTTATAAATGAGAGAATATAAAAGATTTTGAAATTTTAAACTATTTGGCCTTTTAAAACCTTTCGGTTTGCGGCCCTTTCAGTGGTGTAAGTCATCCTTGCCGAACTACTTGGCGATGCATCGAGCGGTAAATTACCTCACCGAGTTTTACAGGACTACCATTTATCTTGGGGGTCCAAACGGCGGACAAAATCGGGCTCGCTGACCTGTTCGGTGAGTCGCCGATTAATTAATTGGCCTGCTGAGATTTACAGACCTCCACCTCTTGTTTTGTGGTTCCAACGGTGGTCCAAGTCGGGCTCGCCAACCTCTTCGATGAGTCGCCGACTGGACTATTTGGCTCGCCAAACTGCACACTCCTCTTTTCAACCTGCACAATCAACACCCATTATTGAAAATCAAACTTAAAGCATTAAAAACTTGGGTTGCCTCCCAAAAAGCGCCTTATTTGACGTTATGGCATGATAAGGATACCAAATCAAGCTTCATTTTTGGGGTTTGCCATTATATCACTAGGCAACCCCCCTTGTTGTCTTAGATTCAAATGCGAAGAAATTTGATCCATTTGGGTCTCCAGCTGCTTAATAGAGACAGAGTGAGAGGTCACCGTCTGGTTGAGAGTCGAAACATCCTCTTTCATCTCTTTCAACATTTTGTTGGACCCTTCAACTTTGGTGAGAATGCATGAGTGCATCTCTTTAGTTCGGCCACCCTCAGAATCTTTGGGCATTTGACGCTCATGGGAAGGAACATACCCATCCTTCTCCCCCTCTCTATCCTTCCAAGTGGTGTTATGATCACGCCATTCTCTGTCACGGTCTCTCCAGCCCTCATCTCTATTCCATCCTTGGTTTCCACCCAGCCTTGGGTAGTTAGCACGATAACTTCCTCCTTGATTGGCTAGGAAGTTTACTTCCTTCTTGTACAGCGCTTTAAATTCCATGACATTTTTGGCCAAGTTATCCAGTTGGGTCATCATTTTAGCCATGTTCTGGTCTCTCTCTTGATATTTTTCGATCAGTTCTTTTCTCAATTTATAAGTGAGAGGAAAGACTTGGTGTTCTCGAGTGTACCATGCCCTGTTGATCTTGGTAATGCAATCAAGGAGTTGGCAAGCTATTGCGCAGGGCTATTGCATTATACCACTAGGAGAAAGTTGGTCAGCCACCCATTTGTTTACCGAATCAAGGCTTCTATAGAAATTATGCAGCAGCACATTATCTGAAAGTCCATGAGTTGGGCACTGAAGCACCAGCTTTTTAAATCTCAGCCATGTCTCATGGATTGGCTCGCCTTCCAAGCATTTGAACCCTTGAATACCATCCCTTAGAGTCATCATCTTCAATGTGGGAAAGAATCTCACTAGAAATGTTATGGTCAGCTCATCCCAAGGGGTGATAGAGTCCCTTGGTAACTCAACCAACCATTTAGTCGCTTAACCTATCAAGGAGAACGGGAACAACCTGAGATAGACCGATTCTTGCGTTATGTTCTTAAATGAGAACGGCCCACAAACATCCACGAAGTTCCTTATATGCTCATTGGGATCCTCATGAGCTAGCCCCCCAAATAGTCCTTTCAATTGGAGGAGCTGGAGCATTGTGCTTGTTATGTGAAAAACAGTGTTTCCTTCAGCTGGAGGTAAACGAATGGCACCAACACCACCCACTTGGTTTGGGTCATTGATGTCATTGAGGTTCCCAATGTTGTCTTGGTGGCCAACTTGGCTACCATTACTTCTGTTGACACTCATCTCCTCCTCTGTTCAACACAAACAACACAAAACCAAAAAACCAAAATAAGTTGATTCAACTACAGCCAAAAAAATCACAATTCAACTTCAATAAAAGAACTTTAAACAAAACCACTCCCCGGCAGCGGCGCCATTTTGATTAACATTTCAAGCACACCTCATCAAATTCTAGGTGTAACCGATCGTTAAGCAGTATAAAACCCAATAAAATGAGTTGGGGTCGAATTCTACAGGGAGCGGTACATGTTTAAATTCAATCAAGAAGTATGAATGTGGTCTAATCAGCCATAAGAATAGAAATTAGCAAAAAAGACATCAAATAAATAAAAGGGGTGACACGAATGTCAAATAGGGGGTTTTTGGTTTGAAGTTATCAACTACAACGCGGTCAAATAGTAAAGACATGACAATAAAGAGGGGAATTCTCGGGATGTAATCGATTATAGGCAAATTCAATATATGGGTAATTGAAACTACTAGAAATTAGCTAAATATCAGTGGATAGGCTAGACTATAATTGAAATAGCTTTCTTTGAAACAACTACTCTGCTTCAAGAGATTTCTCTCGAACATCAACAAGCATAGCAATTAAGAACAACCCATAACCTTAATGCATCTTCTCTCAAGAGTAAGATGGATAGGACTGGGTTTAGGATTCACTCTCTCGAGATGAACACAAATAAACCCAATACATACAAATCATTAATCAATAATCTTAGTTCTAAAACTTCTCTCTAGAGCAAGCTAAGACCACTAAAATAGAACTACATTTGCAACTACAATTCATAAATTAAACCACAATTAATAATTAAACTCATTTCAATATAGCATTTAAACTAGTAATTAACAATACCCATACACTAATTATACCCATAATCATATGATCACACCCCAAGAATTGGGGTTTTAGCCGAACATCATAAAAAGATAAAAACCGATACCAAATCGATAAGCCATAAACTGGGTAAGAGGAATTTAAGCTTTACAATGATACAATTCGAAGAAAATTCGAAACCCACATGCAAAATCTCCAAATTGAGTCTCAAAACCTTCAAGTCTACTAAGAAACTCAAGAGAAAACTGTTCTAGACTAAATTGGATTCTCAAAGTCTATAAAATTTGATACTAAATTAACTGTTTAAAACTAATTTATAGTCACCAAAAATAAGCCACGAAGGTCCGTTTGGCGGAGTAAGTCGGGCTCGCTGAACCACTCGGTGAGCCACCCATTGATCTCTTCCATCGCCTTTTTGTCTTGGCACTCAGCATCCTCAAGTTCTGTAACTTTGGGCGATCTCTCTTTGCATCGCGGAACTCCTCGGCGACTCACCGACTACTCCTTTTCGTCACCGACTTTGTTTCTTCCTTCAGGGCTTGGCACACTGGAACTTTAGGCGGTGAGATTAGCCACTCGACGACACTCCGAGTACTCTTAGCGATCTTCAGGCTCGCCCTTCTTCATTTCTTCAGCTTGTTTTGTTTCTTTTTGCATGTTAGTGTCCTTGGTTTGCTCCTCAATATATATATCTAAAAATCAAGGTATTAACATCAATTTATAGCATAAATTAGGCATTTGAGGACACTAAATCTACCAAAACAAAGCCCTAAATGAGTACAAATCTAGGACTCATCAGTTCCCCCATAGGATGATTGTCTAGATAGACATTAGCTAGTGGATCCACTTAAGCTAGATGTTCATGGTCCTTACCTTAGTAAGTGTGACAACCCTTTTCGGTGTTGGAGACACCGGGGGATCATGTTATAGCTCACATGGTCTCTATGTCGGTTAAGGCTACTTCCCACATTAATAATGAACTAAGGTTACTTCAAGAAGTATCTCATATGTGTTCAGAGGCTTTATATGATGATTATCTTGCATTGACCATGTTTTATGATTTATGTTTTTTAACCCTTTTATATCATGTTTTAGCTTTGTCAATTGCATGTCATAAAATGTCCCTTTTAGCATAATTTAAATGTTTTATGCATAGCTATCATACTTGGTACATTGTTTTGTACTAATGCATACTCTTTCCTATATTTCCCTAAATGTAAGGTCCGACAGTCAGGGTCATCAGTTTCGTGGCTAGTGGTTGATTCTAGATTTCTTTGCTTTGGTGAGTCCTCATGCTTCGAGGACAAAGTTTTATTCTTTCTGTTTTGTTTTACTTTCAGCTTTGGACATGATGTACAGGCTAGGCCCAATTTCATTTGATTGTATTAGATGTCTATTAAGACAAGTGTTTTAGACTTCCATTTTTATTTATAAAATGTTTGGACTTGAAATGTTGTTTTACCTCTATTGTTCTATTTCTTATGTTATGAATGCTAAGTGGTTTGTATGGGGCCTCTCAGGTCTTATACGCCATGTTACATCTAGGGGGTACCCCTGAGTCGTGACAATTGAATAATTTGAAAGATGAAAAATATATAATAAAAGGGAATGTTTAGTTTTTGGTGTGTGATGTTATGAGAATGGTTTGAAAGACTTATTAACTCATTGTTGATGTTATATCACGATTGTGTTGTTGTGACTTGTGCATTATTATTAAAATGGTCATCTGATGAGTCTGGGATTTCAACTCACTTAGGGTTTGTGTTTCATAGTATTAGTGTCCTTGATGCCTATTTTGTGCCCTAAACTGATGTTTAAATGCGAATTTGCAGCTATGAAGGCAAAAGATTAAGGCAAGGATGTTACTAGGCAAAAAGGAGCGGAAAAGTTAAAAAAAGCTGAAGTTAATGAAAGCTGATGATCCCCAATGCCACTCGGCGCGTTCCCTAGTGGTACTTCAGCTCGCCCAAAGTTACAGTGTGCCAGCCTTTGGACAACGGATATTAGGTGGTAGAAAGTGTCCTTCGGTGACACACCGATTGGATCGGCGAAGCAATCTCAGTCTGCCGAAATTTATAAGATAATTAGTGAAGATGCAAGCAACAACGTCGATTAGAAAGGACGAATGGCGCATCGTCGATCAGGTCGGCGAGCCCGACCTCGATAGCCTAAAGTCACAGTACAAAAAGGGTGATGAGTCAAGGCAAAACAATGAGGAAGAAGAACACTTGGTGCATCGCCGACTTGGTCGGCGACGCTCGACTAACTCTGCCAAATTACCCCGAATGCCAAAATATGGGATAGTATAAATTGATTTTAAAAAAAGAAAAGTTGATTCTGACATTGTTAGACTCTAGACTTTTGATCGAAATATTGGTTTTTTGAGTTTTCAATGAGAATTTGAAGCTGGGTGTTGATCCCAAGAGGATTTCGAGCATTGTAAAGACGGGAAGTTCGTTACTCATCCTATGGATAATATAATTGGTAATATTTTTCAGTTGATTCCAATGCGTGGCTAAAACTCCTATTCTTTGGAGTGTGATTATGTGATTAATTGTCTAAATTAGCTTATGGGTGTTAGTAATTAATGATTTATTTGCTATTTTGAAGTGGGTTCGATTGGTAATTGAGTTTTAATTTATGAATTGTGGTTAAAATGGCAATTCTAGTCTAGTATTCTATGCTTGATTGAGAAAGAAGTTTTAGAATTAAAATTATCGATTGATGATTGTAGTGATTGGGTTGTTGTGGGTTCAGCTCGACAGAGTGAATTCTAAACTCTATTCTACCTATCTAGCTCGAGAGGGTAGATAAATTGAGGTTTTGGACAGTTCATAGTACGATGCTTGTGGAGGTTCGAGAGAACTCACTTGATTAGTGATAGTTGATCGAGAGATGACTATTACATCTAAAGCCTAGCCTACCCACTAAGATCACCCATACAGCGAAATAGGCAATTAATCGATCACATCCCGAAGTATCCCATTCTACTTGATTACTCCCCTGTTTTTGTAGTTATTAATTGACAAACCTTATCCCCCCCCCATTTGACACTTGTTGTCAACCCCTTAGCTTTAATCTAACGATTTCGCTAATTTTTATTCCTACAACCGATTAGAACACTCCCTATGGGATCGTAATTGAATTCTCTACCGTATCACTCCCTGTGGGATTGACCCCAACTCTTCGTTGGGTTTATACTAGATTGTGATCACCTACACTTAGTATCATATGAAGTGTAGTTGAGCGTTATCAAAAATGGCGCCGCTGCCGGGGAGTGGTGTTTAGAATTCTCTTAGTGAAGTATAGTTGAGATCTAATCGTGTTTGTAGTTGAATCGACTTACTTTAGTTTGTGTTTGTTGTTAGCTCTTTGTAAACAGGTGACGAGATGAGTATGAACGTAAGCAATGGTAGCCAACTTGGCCACCAAGATGACATTGGCAACTTGAATAATTTCAATGAGGCTCAATTCGGTAGCATGGGTGCTATTCGTTTATCTCCGGTCATGGGAAATATTATATTTCATGTTACTATCACGATGTTGCAACTATTGCAAATAAAAGGTGTATTCGGAGGGCTAGATCATGAGGATCCCCATGACCATATTCGGAACTTTGTGGACGTGTGTGGTCCATTCTCGCTCAAGAATATCTCACAAGAATCAGTCCAGCTCCGGTTGTTCCCTTTTTCTTTGATGGGGGAAGTAACCAAGTTGTTAGCGGATCTACCGAGGGACTCTATAACGCCTTGGGAAGAGCTTACTGAGGTAGTCTATATAAGATTTTTCCCACCCTAGAAGATGGTAAAGTTGCGGGACAATATTCAGAACTTCAAGCGAGTAGACGGTGAACCGATTCATGATACATGGATGAGATTTCAAAAGTTGCTACTACAGTATCCTACTCATAGACTTCCGGATAATGTGATACTACAATATTTTTATCGGAGTCTAGACTCAGTTAACAAAGGGGTAGCTGACCAGCTTGTTCGAGGAGGGATAATGCTACAACCATTTGAAGTAGCAACTTCTCTTCTTGACGAAATAACAAAAATCAATCGATCTTGGTACAGTCAAGAAGACGAAGTGTCTCCATTGAACTTCAGGATGACAAAGGAAAAACTCGAAAACGAGAAAGAGCGGGATGAGAATATAAGCAAAATGATGTGCCAAATGGAGTTGTTGAGAAAATAGGTGATGGAAAGTGTTGATGAAAACAAAGAAGTAAAAAGAGTGTTTAGAATCGAAGAGGGTTCTTGCCCGAGCTATTTACAGTCGAGTGGGAATCAAGGTTGGAACCCACTTATTGATGATAAACGGAGAGGGTACAATCAAGATTGGTTGACAAAAATGTCTTTTGGATGAGAGAAGACAATCATGAGGTGTATCACATGCAAGCAGGTGACAGCCCAAAATCTAAGGGGAGTTCAAGAAGCCTTCGAGTGGATGAATTGTTATCGCGCATTCTAGACAGGGTTGAAGGGTCTGATGACATGCTTAAGGAAATGAAGGCTGATTTCTCATCATTGAATAACAAGGTAAACTCTCACTCAGATTCCATCAAGCAACTTAAATGTCAAATGAGCCAACTTTCAGCTCAAGTAGAACCCAAGCTATTAGAAAAGAGTGCCAATGAGGATATGGCAAATTCAAAGGCTGATCATGACAAAAGTTTGGCAGTGTTAACACGAAGTGGGAAAGTAGTAGGTGGTGATGTGAGAGTTAATGATGGGACAAAGAACAATGGAGAAGAGAAATACACCATTGAGGTAGAGAGGTCAGCTCAAGCACCGGAGAATAACATGCCCAAAGAGGATGAAGAAAGCCCAATGCAAAGCACCACCGAAGAGCTCAAAATAGCTAAAGAAGGGGCTGCATCTTCTTCGAAGGTAGTGAAAATGTTAACCAAAATCAATCCCCCTTTTCCTCAAAGGCTCAAAAAGCGGAATGAAGTTGAAAAGTTTAAGAAATGTCTATCCATGTTCAAGAAACTTTCCATAAACCTTCCTTTAGTGGAAGCGTTATCGGAGATGCCGGGAAACACTAAATTCATGAAGGAACTAGTCACCAAGAAAAGAAATATGGACTTCGAAACAATTGAAGTCTCTCATAATTGTAGTGCTATTATGTCTAGCGATGTGATTAAAAAGAAAGAATATCCGGGGACATTCACCATTCCGTGTACCATTGGAATGATTTAGTTGTCCAAGGCTTTGTGTGACCTGGGGGTAAGTATTAACTTCATGTCGTATGCTATCTTCAAATAACTTGGGCTGGGCGAACCTAAATCCACAACGATGCACCTTCTCGTGGATGTCCGGTCTTTTAAATACCCCATTGGAATACTTTATGATATCTTGGTGAAGGTGGATAAATTTATTTTTTGCGGCTGATTTTGTTATTTTTTATTGTGAGATTGATGCGGAAGTGCCTATTATTTTGGGTAGGCCATTTTTAGCAACTGGAAGAGCTCTAGTGGATGTTGAAAGTGGTGAGTTAAAGTTCCAGGTAAATGATAACGAGGTTACATTCAATGTGTGAAAATCGATGAAGCAACCTAGTGACATCCATATAATCTCAACGATTGATGTGATTGATGAGGCAGTTGCTAGTGTGAATGAAATGATGTGAATGAGTGAACCCCTTGCTGCTGTTCTATCAAACTATGATGAGGATGAAGTGCAAGGGTATGATGAAGTTGTGGCTGCTCTATCGGAACTAGGTGCTTATTCTAAAAATCCAGTGAATCTTGATATTGATCTGAAATATCAGGAGAGTCCTCCGGCTAAACCATCCACCGAAGAATCTCCAAAACTTGAGTTAAAAGCACTCCCATCCCATCTTCGGTATGTATTCTTGGGAGCGAACGACACCTTGCACGTCATCATTGCTGCAGACTTTCTTGAGTGGCAAGTGAAATTGTTGATTGAGGTGTTGAAACGATACATTAAAGCCATCGGATGGACAATTCCTGATATTATGGGGATTCCCCCTGGGATTTGCACTCATAAAATCCAATTGGATATTGAATGCAAACCAAGTGTTTAGCATCAAAGAAGACTAAATCCGCCTATGCAAGAAGTGGTGAAGAAAGAAATCATCAAGTGGTTAGACGCAGGTGTAGTGTACCCTTTTGTGGATAGCAAATGGGTAAGTCCCGTGCAATATGTACCAAAGAAAGGAGGCATCACATTGGTTTCAAATGAAAAAGGTGAACTTGTACCTATGAGGCCAGTCATGGGGTGGCGAGTATGCATGGACTACCGGAAATTAAATGCATGGACCGAGAAAGATTATTTTCCAATGCCATTTATGGACCAAATGCTTGATAGGCTTGCGGGGCGTGGATGGTACTGCTTTTTGGATGGTTATTGTGGGTACAACCAGATTTCCATTGCACTGAAAGATCAGGAAAAAACAACGTTTACATGTCCCTACGGGACCTTTGCCTTCAAGAGGATGCCTTTTGGATTGTGTAATGCTCCGGCAACATTTCAACGATGTATGATGTCTATTTTCGCAGACATGGTGGAAGACTCAATGGAGGTATTCATGGATGATTTCTCAGTCATTGGTGATTCATTTGAAGCCTATCTTGAACACCTTGGGCAAGTACTACAAAGGTGTGGGGAGACTAATCTAGTTCTAAATTGGGAGAAATATCACTTCATGGTAAAGTAGGGCATTGTGTTGGGGCATAAAATTTCAGGAGAAGGAATGCATGTGGATCAAGCTAAAGTCGAAGTCATTGCCGAACTTCCCCCTCCTATCTTGGTAAGATGTTTCCGGAGTTTTCTAGGCCATGCGGGTTTCTACATGCGATTTTATAAAAGACTTTTCCAAAGTGGCAGACCCACTTTGAAAATTGCTATAGAAGGAATCTATCTTCAATTTTGATGACGCTAGCTTGAAAGCATTTTTGTGCTTAAAAGAAAAACTAGTATCAACCCCGATCATTATTACCCCCGATTGGAGTATTCCATTTGAACTCATGTGTGATGCTAGTGGTATTGCTTTAGGAGTTGTGCTTGGTCAACAAAAAGGAAGATTACTTCACCCAATCTATTATGCAAGTAAGACATTGAATGTGGCGCAAAAGAATTATACCGTGATGGAGCAATATTTTTTAGTGGTGGTGTACGTGTTTGAAAAATTCAGAGGATACCTTTTGGGAACCAAATTGGTGGTGCACACGGATCATGCTTCCATTAGGTACTTGATGACTAAGAAGGATGCGAAACCAAGGTTGATTCGATGGGTACTGTTGTTGCAAGAATTTGATTTCAAAGTAAAAGATCGGAAGGGATGTGAAAACCAAGTAGGAGATCATTTGTCTCGGTTAGAAACCAATATAGTTGATCCCAATGAAAGAGACATTGTGGCCATATTTCCTGATGAAACGGTGATGAGGGTAACCCAAGGCAACCCACCTTGGTATGCTGACTTCGCTAACTATGTGGTGTGTGGAATAATACCTGAAAGTATGAACTTCTACCAACGAAAGCGGTTCTTGTTCGATGTGAAGAGGTATTTCTGGGATGCACCATGTCTGTTCAGAGAATCCGCAGACCATAAAATTTGAAGATGCGTTTCGAAAGAGGAAGTCAGTGATATTCTCAATGCTTGCCACGCTTCACCAGTTGGTGGACATCACAGCGGGGTGCGGACAGCCGCCAAAGTGCTTCAAAGTGTCTACTATTGGCCATCACTATACCAAGATGCACATGGCTTTTTTAAACAATGCACACAATGCCAAATGCAAGGAGGGGTATCAAGAAGCATGAGCTACCTCTCAATCCCAACCTAGAGGTTGAATTGTTCGATGTTTGGGGAATAGATTTCATGGGTCCGTTTGTGAGTTCTTTTGGAAACAAGTACATTTTGGTGGCAGTTGATTGTGTTTCTAAATGGGAAGAAGTTATAGCCTTACCAAACAATGAGGGAAAGAGTGTTGTACAGTTCTTAAACCGCTACATCTTCACAAGATTTTGCATCCCGCGTGTTATTATCAGTGATGGGGGGTCTCATTTTTACAACCGGTTGTTTGCTTTGTTGTTGAGAAAATACGGAGTCAACCATAAAGTTGCAACGCCCTACCATCCACAAACCAAGCGGCCAAATTGAGGTTTCAAATCAAGAGATTAAGAGTATTCTGGCAAAAACAGTGAATGCACATCAGACGGATTGGTCTCGTAAACTGGATGATGCTCTTTGGGCATACCGCACCGCCTTCAGAACACCAATTGGCATGTCACCATATCAGTTGGTATTTGGCAAATCATGTCACCTGCCAATTGAGCTTAAACATAAGGCGCTATGGGCATTGAAGTCACTAAATCTGAACTGGGGAAATGCTTCAAAAGGGAGAGTAAATCAACTTGATGAGTTGGAGGAATTTCGATTGAGGGCGTATGAAAGTGCAGCCCTTTATAAATAGAAAATGAAGAAGTGGCATGATGCTAAAATTCTTCAGCGAGAGTTCCGAGTTGGTGATTTTTTTTTACTTTACAATTCTCGTTTGAGACTTTTCCCGGGTAAACTCAAATCGAAGTGGTATGGCCCATTCAATGTAACTCGAGTGTTCACCAATGGGCCAATTAAAGTTGAAGGTAAAGAAGGACCAGCATTCAAAGTAAATGGCAGGTTCTTAAGCTTTATTTTGGAGAATGTCATGAAATATCGGTAATTGAAGTGGTGTATTTGGAAGATGCTTGAGAGCATTTCCATGTCGTGCCACGACGTTAAATAAAGCGCTTCTTGAGAAGCAACCAAAGTTTTAGTTATTTTCAAATAATGTGTTCTGAATGTGGAGGTATTGGTGATTATGCGAGGGTGAGACCATTTCGGTGGTCCGCCATGTGATTCTGCGGTCGCGATTTGGCTCGCCTTTTACGCCTGATTGGAGGATCATGGTTCTAGAAAATTAGCCGATGTTGCCAGTCTGTTTGGCGGTTTGCCGAATGGGTTCGGCAAGCCCGATCTCGCTCGCCGTTTGGTCCCACCTGTAGGGCCAGTGTTCTAGAAATTTTGGTGAGCCACATGCAGTTTGGCGGTTCGCCAAGTAATTCGGCAGTCTCCAGTAATTTTCGCCGATTGGCCACATAGTGAAGAACTATTTTTACCCCACTCCTTTCATTCAGTGCTTTTCCCTTTTTAATTATTTTTTTATTTTTCATTTCTTTTGCATTGAGGATAATGTTAGATATATTTGGTGGGGTGGGGTTTGATGCCATCTCTTGATATTTGTGAATGTGGCTGTTCTGTTGCAATCTCGAGTACCGGTTGTGATCAATACTAATGACTGGAATAGTTCTCTCAATTAAACGATATGCGTGTATGGCTCCAATGAGGTGAATTGGGTTGCATACTTCATATGTAAACTCCTAGCATCTCATTGTGACTAGCTAGTTGTTGAGTTGACCTGTTGTGATGATCGCTAGCTGAAAATTGTAGAGTCTTGTTTGATGATTGTGTTGAATGTCATGTGTTGTGAGATTCTTCTTGAAACTTGTGCTTGGTAATACCTAGAACTTGCCCCATCAGTCCAATTGATTATTGTAAGCAAGCGGTTGAGATGATCTTAGGCACTATTTGTGAAGATTGAACAAAAATTACTTTATACCTCTTTGTGACCACCTTGTGAGAGTGTGAACCTAGCTTGGCATCATTTGAGCCTATTCTTTTTCTTTGGATGAAACATGAATAATTTTGACCTCTTTGTCCCATCACCTATAACCTTCATGAAGCATTGATTTATTTGAATAGCCAACTTAGGCCAAAAGCCTATGTTGGGGGTGTGGTGACAAAGGAGGAAAGTCAAGAAGTTTGAAACATCTGCACATGAAGGATCATGTTGAAAAGACTTGAACCCCTCCATAAAAAATAAAAAAATAAAAAAAAAGAGTGAAAGAAGAAAAGACCGAAAAAGAAAAGAATGGTTGAAATAAAGGTTGTGAAATGGACAAAAGAAATGGGGTGGCCAATGAATCATGCTTAAAAGATCGTAGGGTGGAAGGTGAAAGGAAAAAAGAGTGAAAGAAAAGGAGAAGAAGTAAAGTGCAAGCCATACTTCATGAAGGTAGAAGTCACTAAAACAAAATGATCATACCTTTACCCTCATCCCTGTTACAAGCCTTGGAAGACCTTTTTGATCTTGAGTGAGCTGAAAATAATGTCGATTGGAAAGTAAGGGCAAGCCTATGGGTAAGTTCATGCATATGTTTATCTTTGGGAGTGTGAGAGTTGCATTTGATTCCAAAATTCTGGAAATTTAATGAGTTTTGTGTGAGCATGGAATCAATCTTGGCGTGAGGGCATTTGAATGCTTTTGTTGAGCTTGAACCTGCATTTGAAGCAAGCATTGTGAGCTTGAGTTCTATTTGATAATGGTTAGTCACAGTTTGAAACTTAGAGTGCACAATTGAACATTGGATAAGTAGTTTGAACCTCTTTTGTGCATTCATGTTGAGTCTTGAGTAGCACTGTTTGTAGTCATCCTTATTGAACTGATTGATCTTGTGTTTTACTGGAGGACAGGCAAAAGTTTAAGTTAGGGATGTTGATGACTCTAGGATTTCGACTCAATTAGGGCTTGTGTTTCATAGTATTAGTGTCCTTGATGCTTATTTTGTGCTCTAAACTGATGTTTAAATGCTAATTTACAACTATGAAGGCAAAAGAGCAAGGAAAGGACGTTACCAGGCAAAAAGGAGCGGAAAAACTGAAAAAAGCCAAAATTAATGAAAGCTGATGATCTTCAATGCCACTCGGCGAGTCGCCGAGTGACACTTCAGCTTGCCCAAAGTTACAGTGTGACAGCCCTTGGACAATGGAAATTAGGCGGTAGAAAGTGTCCTTCGGCGACACGCCGATTGGATCGGCAAAGGAATCTTATTCCGCCAAAATTTACAAGACAATTAGTGAAGATGCAAGAAACAACGGCGATGAGAAAGGACAAGTGGCGCATCGCCTATCAAGTCGGCGAGCCCGACCTCGATCGCCTAAAGGCATTACAAAAAGGGAGATGATTCAAGGCAAAACGGTGAGGAAGAAAAACACTTGGCGCATCGCCGACTTGGTCGGCGATGCTCGACTAACTCCACCGAATTACCCTGAAGGCCAAAATCTGGGACCGTATAAATTAATTTTCAAAAAGAGAAAAGTTGATTCTGACATTGTTAGACTCTATACTTTTGATGGAAACACTGTTTTTCGGAGTTTTCAAGGAGAATTTGAAGTTGGGTGTTGATCCATAGTGGATTTCGAGCATTGTAATGACAGGAAATTCATTACCTCATCCTATGGATAATATAATTGGTAATATTTTTCTGTTGATTGCAATGCGTGGCTAAAACCCCCATTCTTGGGGGTGTGATTATGTGATTAATTTTCTAAATTAGCTTATGGGTGTTAGTAATTACTGATTTATTTGCTAATTTGAAGTGGGTTCGATTGGTAATTGAGTTTTAATTCATGAATTGTAGTTAAAATGGCATTTCTAGTCTAGTATTCGATGCTTGCTTCATAAAGAAGTTTTAGAATTAAAATTATCAATTGATGATTGTAGTGATTGGGTTGTTATGGGTTCAGCTCGAGAGAGTGAATTCTAAACTCGATTCTACCTATCTAGATGGAGAGAGTGGATAAATTGAGGTTTTGGGCTGTTTATAGTACGATGCTTGTTGAGGTTCGAGAGAAGTCACTCTATTAGTGATAGTTGATCGAGAGATGGCTATTATATCTAAAGCCTAGGCTAGCCACTAGGATTCAATAACTTTTGATAATTAATAATCATTCGTACAGCGAAATTGACAATTAATCGATTACATCCCTAAGTATCTGTTTCAACTTGATTACTCCCCTGTTTTTGTAGTTATTAATTGACAAACCTTATCCCCCTATTTGACACTTGTTGTCAACCCCTTAGGTTTAATCTAACGATTTCCATAATTTCTATTCCTACAACCGATTAGAACATATCTTTCACTTCGTAATTGAATTCTCTACCGTATCACTCCCTGTGGGATCGACCCCAACTCTTCGTTGGGATTATACTAGATTATGAACACCTACACTTAGTATCGGATGAACTGTAGTCGAGCGTTATCATCATCTCCTCATTATTTATTTGAACATATCATTTGCATGGGTTCCGATACATGGTTATGATAAGTGTTATGTGAATTGAGGAAGAATAAGAAATTAAAGACCATTTCGAGGGATGTGTCGCGCGCCATGTCGGATACTATTATCGAGGGACGTGTCGTACGCCGTAACGGAAGACTATTATCGAAGGACGTGTCACACAGCACGACAGATTCTATTATCGAGGGACGTGTCGCACGCTGCGAAAGATTTTATTATCGAGGGTCATGTCGCATGCCACAACGGATTATGGACAGATATATCCCCCATGGATCCCGGACTGAGAGACAGCGGGTGTGTATCGTTAGGCCTGACGTGCATCACTATACTTGACATTGCATTTCATTGCATTGCACATCTTGATCATTGGTGAACTTGGTCTTGTGTGTTGATAATCTTATGAGTGCCTTTCTGTTAAATTTATGATTGATGAATATTGAGCTTGTTGTTGAGGATATGAAATTGTTAGAGTGTTGTTCTTGAGCTGTGTGCTATGTAAATTGTGAACTATTAGGTTCGACTGGTTTTTATGCAGGTTGTAGTTATGAAGGTTCGGTTGAGGTGTAAGGAGTACCTGTATTCTATTCCCTTAGGTTGTATTTAGAATTTTACTTGATGAGTACCGTGTGGTTTGGTACTCACCCCTTTCTTCTACATTTTTATAGGTTATGAGCTCGGATCTTCGTGATACTTTCTATTCCACTTCTTTTCCGAGGATTCCTGTGGAGTTTGTACGTAGTTTTTTTTTCATCTCAGCGGACCTTCTTACTCCTATATATGATCTTGTTCTATTTATAGAGAACATCATTTGAGTCTTATGTTTTTTTTCAACACTAGTGTGATACATTAGAGGCTTGTGCACGTGACAACCAGGTTTTGGGGGTATATTTAAGGTGATTATGAATTTCTGCACTAGCTTATAGCATTAGACTTTTATTATCATTTAACTTCTGCATTTATCGTATTATTTAGGTTTTAGGCTGACTTGTTTTGGTGGGATAAGACGAGTTCCATCACATCCCTTTTTGGGCTGTGACAAATCCGGTGTTTGTCCCACACGGAAAAGAGATATCCTTACTTGCCAAGGTATGAACCATGAGTCTGAGCTAAAGTGGATTCACTAGCTAATGTCTATATGAGATAATCATCCCATGGCGGCACATAGTTTATGGGACATGGGTAATCGCTGCTAGTCCACACGGTGCTAAGTTAAATCCCACGGAATAGTCATTAATTATAGTCATATTATCATCCATGGATAGGCCCAATTAAGGAACCAATCCATGCTAGAGTTAATTTAGACTAGCTCCTAAACTTGATTCCACTTAGGTAAGAAAACCTTTCAACCTAATGAATCTTTTATGTGAGAAACATTTTCACTATCATATTCTTAGTAATGTGTGAGAAAACCTTTTACAACAACATTGATACTTTACTCTCAACGCATCCTCAAATCATTTACTTCATTTTCATAAAAGCATGCATATCTTCATAAATTCATCTTTCATAGTTCATGAGCTTCATCATATGTTCATAGTCTAAAAATCATGATTCATGCATGGGATCATATGAATTCAACTTTATATCATGTAATTACTTTAATTCATGAATAAAAAGATAGAAAACAATCAATTGAATAATAATTGAAAAGAACCCATGAAGATTGATTAAAACCCTCACTTTGAATTGAGAATCTAACTTGTAAAACTTGAAGATTTTAGGAACCCTATGGAGGAAAGGACTCCGTAGGTGAATACTAACATACCTTAGTGATCAGTTGAAAAAAGCTATAGTGAATTGAGAATCTTGAAATAACCCTAGCTTCTTCTTCCTTAGCCATAGAGAGCATTTGGAGGGGGGTGGGGGATTTTGGGAATTAGGTGAATGATATAGAAGGGGTAGTTTTAGGACTTAATTCACTTATACAGGTCTTGAAATAGGGGTTCAAATGACATGGTTTTAGTATTAAATACATGGAAAAAGATCCAAAAATCCCTTAAAATAACTACCGACCCCTTTCTACAGTTTGGACCTACGGTCCATAGGACTTTCTACGAACCGTCTAGGTCAACCGTAGAAAAGTTGAGAAACTTAAAAATTGGACCAACTTTGGATGATACCTGTCCAAGACCTGTAGGAAATTCTACATTCTATAGACACCAACCTTAGAACTCAACTTTAACTATAAGTATGGGACCTTCCTATGAGACCTTTCTACGACCGGTCATAACTCCTGCGATTCATCATGTTCACACGTAGGCCAAACTTCAGAAACTCAACCCAACTTTCAAGGATGCCATTCTATGGCCCGTAGGACATCCTACGATCCGTAGATGGGACTTGTAGTCCACTGCTGACAGCCCAATTATGCATTTTTTTCTTTCCATTTTCACTTTCCCACTTCTGCGTTATTAAAGTATCTTGTGGTAGTTTTTCTTTTTTTCCTTCCTGGCCTTTTTTGTACATTTTATATCGTACTACAGATATATATGTTATGATCCTTCTTTCTATATGCATTATCATTGGCTTCCGCTTTTATTATTTATGTACTATATAAATTGTGTCTTCCACACCTTGTTACTTGGGTTTAGGCTTATACACTCAGTGGGTTATAGTGGATGTCATCATGGTCCGACATAGGGTCGTGACATAAATATTATAAGCTTTAGCCACAAAATTTTATGTCTAATTGTGACTTTAGTTTTTTTCACTAATAATATATCCAATTTGTGACGAACTATTATTTGTCTCAAAATTAGTTACAACTTTGGACACGAAATGATTTTTTGACAAAAACCAAGTTGTTGCAATAGTAACAAATTAGAGTTCGTAGTTAAATGTTGTATGCTTTAGCC
Source organism: Solanum etuberosum (assembly GCA_029582245.1). Classification (NCBI taxonomy): domain Eukaryota; kingdom Viridiplantae; phylum Streptophyta; class Magnoliopsida; order Solanales; family Solanaceae; genus Solanum; species Solanum etuberosum. The sequence continues at coordinate 20,880 of JAJONR010003059.1, read as the reverse complement.
ACAAAATTTATAATATGTATATGTGACTTTTTGTTTTTGTCACTAATAATATAAACAATTAATGACAATCACTTTATTGTCTCTAATTAACCTTTGAATTAGTGACAATATAGTTTTGTCATAAAATGTGTAATGTTTAAATAACAAAGATTTAAAATTTTTAGCTGAATATTTTAAATATATTCTAGAATTAATTTATCGATAAATATACGATTATTTATTGTTACACTTATTTATGATTTCAAGTTACAAATGATAAATATTTTTCAAGTGCACTCTATAGGAAATAAAATGACAAAATCATAGAATGATATGATAACACCAAATTTTATCTTAAGAAAAGGCAGGTGACAATTTACACACAAAACTTAATGTGAATCAGGATTGTGATATGACAGAGCAAATATACAAAATATCATCGACTTGTCCCCTATATTTTGCAAAAGTGTGAAATGTTTGTGGATTTGTCATTAATTATTTCCCACTACTAAAAACATAAATAAAAATAAAAATAAAATTTAATTGCAAAGATTTATTTGTGGAGGTCCTACGAATCCACCCTGCAAAATTACCTCATTATATAATTCTTTTTATGACGGTCGTATTGTAGAGGTTGTGATATCCTTTGCAAATCCTTTTAAATTATTGAGGTTTGTAAATGTGGCACTTTATGGTGATTAATTATCCCCACAATATAGGGTCATTACTAAAAATAATTTAAAAAATAGAGGGTCAAACTGATGGACATGCTTAAACTTTTAACTAAAATTGATAGACTCGATAAAATCTAAAAAAATGGTGGGTCAAATTAAGAAAATCGATGAAGTGCTTCAATTAAAAATGAGGGACATCGGTTAGTTTTCATAATATCAATGAAATCCCATGATTTTTCATTAATATATGTAAAAACCTAGTTATTTGAAATCGAACTCAAATTTTACCAAGGCATTAAACAATTCTTCCACTTAACTACACATGCTCTTTGATGAAATACTTCTTGAATTCATTGAAAAGTCACCGTAGTGAGTCAATTATTTTTAATAGGCTTTCCATGATTTTTTTATAGTGGATGTTGACCAACCGCTTAAAGAGACTTGGGCTTGTTGTTTCAAGAGAATGAACCGATATATAAATATGTTCCTCGGATAACATATAAATAAGTTGGGTAAACTAATAAAATTACTAGGGTGTTACGTGATAAAATGATGCATATCAAAGTGAAATATAAGTTTTATATATACAACAATTATATGGTAGTGAGCACTAGGACGATAAAGCCCTATATATCTAATCCATAAGATGAATATTATAGAGATGTGCATACTTGATATGCAACCATCAAAAGATCAGATAATATCAAGAGGTGCATTTAGATCTAGTGTAAAATTTAAATATACATCTGACTATTAAGATATTATATTCAGATTTGAATAGGGGTGGACGTTCGAATTTTTTTTGGAATTCTCAAATTTGGGTTCAGTAATTTGGTAATTGGTAGTTAAAGTAGATAACAAATACAAAAATTTAAATTTTTGTTCGGTATTTAGGTAAGCGGTAAATTAAACTTCGGTTTGGTACAGTATTTGGTAATACCGTATTGAAGTTATAGTCGATTGCATGTATATCAAAGTTTCTACTATTTCTCCGATCATTTCAATTTTTTATGTGGAGGCACGATATAATAGAAAATAAATAAATAAGAAGACATCAAGAAAATCAAATTGATACAACTAAAGAAATATGTATTTGGATTGCTTATGCTTATTCTTTAACATTCTCTTTGGACTTCTACTAATTAGTAATGAACATGTTGATATATGACTTTATATAAGTAAATAATTCGGTATTTTAAAAATACCGAATACCAAATGGTACTAATGTTTCATACAAAATCCAAACCCGAATACAATAATTCTAAAATTTTACTCCCGAATACTATACCAAATACCGAATAATCGAATACCAAATTATCAGAAATTTCAGTTTGATTCGGTAATTTGATTTTTGATATTTTATGCCCATTCCTAAATTTGAATACTAAATAACGAAGAATATTTTTGACATATGAAGGTGTAAAATTTATCTTTATTTAATAATCAATAAATAAATAAAATGATATGTGAAATTAATCTGATACTATACCAACTAAAGTATTTTTTTGAAAAAAAGTAATATGACAGGTAACGATGGTAATGACTTGCAATGATAGTGGTTGGTGTTGATAATGATGCCCAATAATATTGATTCTCCGTATTCTTAACTATTTGATAAAGTTTCAGAAATTTCAAACAGAGTGAAATAAATATTTATAAATAATGTCAAAAATATTTTAAAATTTATTTCAGGGTTATTATATCATTTTATTTTGAAAAATAGCCAAATATATTATTATATATTGTATATAATTTTAACTATTAATTAAATCATTTTATTAATTTCAGGAAAAATGTTCAAAAATTCCCTTAATGTATTAGAAACCGTATACAAATCTCTTTATTCCACCTATTGGGTCAAATTTGCTTTTTCTTCCACTTATTGTGTCAAAAATTCCCTCAATGTATTAGAAATGGTTCAAAAATGCTCTCAATCAACCCATTAGATAAAAAATGCCCTTAATATATTAGAATGGTTCAAATTTGACTTTCCATCTACCTATTAGACCCACGGGTGTAGGCACATGCAAGTTAGGGTGTCCAATTGGAGACCCCACGTCGGAAAAATATATCGTATATACAATTAAAATGATACACGAAGTGATTAAATAACATATTTTCGACACCATTGACATAATCGATTGTTCTAGCCTAGTGGTTTTAGTCCTTTTTAATGGTTTTCAAACACCTTGAATGAGTTAATGGTCGCATGTTCGAATCTCATTAGCAACAATTTTTTCCCTTTTTAAAAAGACTTTTTGTAGTTCAATTTCTGGACACCCTTGGTGAAATTCTTGTTCCACCACTGATCAGAACAAAAAATCCCTTAACATATTTGAAATGACTCAAAAGATTTCCTTATTCTAATTATACATGTCAATAAAAAAGTTTTACTGTACTTTGACAATTATTTAGTTTTCTTTTGATTCGAATTTTTTATTTGGAAAATTCTTGCTAGTTTGTCTAAACCTTTGTCTTACCTAATATATGTATTTTCTCAAAATAAAATATATTGTATAAAAATATTGTCATGGAGAAAGCAGAATTTCATTATGTGTATGCCCATATTAAGATAATTTTTGTTGATTTTTTTAGTGTAAATATTGTATCACTTAACATAATTGATACATAAATCTCAGTAACTTTAAAAGGTTAAATTTGTTAGATAATGAAATAATACAAGTAAAATGAATTAAAAATTTAGTTTAAATTTATTTAAATTTGAAGGCTTAAAAGAATTTTTAAAAATATTTTAATATTATTAATATATTATATTTATTGTTAAAATATATTAAGATCCCACAAATGCTGGCATATAAAATAGTATTTATTAGTTGATACTAATCATATTTTTAGGTAGAATGAGGGAAAATTTGAACTATTTCTAATAGGTTAAAGGAATTTTTGATCCAATATGTAGAAGGAGAATATTTGTGTACCATTTCTATACGTTAAGTGCATTTTTTATCCAATAGGTGGAAGGAGGGAATTTGTGAACTTGTCACGCCCCGAGCCTACACCCTGGACGTGGCATGCACTCGAGAACCATTATTGGCCCCAAGCGAACCCTTGGCCTGGCTCAACACTCAGCGGAAGACTTACTCAACAATAAAAGAACTTTAAAAGTAAAGTTTTACCTCAATGTCTCAAAATAGATACTCAGAATATTTTATGTAATACATTCACTGGCCAAAGTGACAACTCAAGTTTTTAAACATTAAACACTAGAAATGAAAAAGACTCATGAACGACTACATGTCTATCTACCTATGAAGCCTCTAATACTATGAGGGATGTTGGGACAAGACCCCCGATCATCCTAACAAAACTGAAATAGACGAAAATAAATAACGGATCCTCCGAAAGTAAGGAGGCTCACCAAACAACTCTGGAACTGCAAATGGTATCAACGAATCGCCTGTTGATGACCTTGATCTCCTGTATCTGCATCATGAAACGATGCAGGCCAAATGGAATCAGTATATTGAATGTACGAGCATGTAAGGGGAAGAGTGAACATAACCTGCAAGCTTGAACTTTGAAAGAAGGAAACGTACTCACCTCAACTCTACTCAACTCAACCTCAACTCATGGATACTCAACTCAATGCAGTATAAAAACAAAAATAAGAATATGCAGTTTATATAGAGCATCTAAAATAGTAGATAACGACTCAATGTATTTAAAAATACAATAATAACTCACTTTCTATGTAAAGATACAAATTAACTTTGTTTGGTAGATTCTCTAACCGACAACCATCACTATGAGCTATGTGATGATACATCGTCTCGCCCACGCTGACAGAACTTCCCTATACCTTGCCGGGGTATAGACCTCCTCAACTAAGTGGATCTACTAAGCCATGCTTAAAAATCAATAAGGAATCATCTAAAAAGTATGACCCTTTCTACCCACGTTGGTTACATAGTTTATGAGGACTTTGAGTTGTATGAACTCGTCCCCATATTGGTTTTTAATACTATTCCCAAAAATATACTCAGCTCGTATGTTTAAAAATATTTCCTCATCCTCAAGCTTTGAGATTGTTACTCAAAAGGTTCTCTTAAAAGAGATTATACTAAAAAACTCCTCAAGAACTCATTTGGAGATCGATGTTTCCTCTAATTTTAAATGTAAAAATATTTACTCTTGGGAATACTTACTTCCCATATATTCACTTTGAAAAATGAAACTCAACTCTCATCATCCTCAAACTCAAGTACTCAAGTCTTAAAACATGTTTTAAAAGATTGTAAAAGACTTCTCAAAATGACTCGAAAGAACTCTCAAGACTTTACTCTTAACTCTACCTTGAATTTTAATTATGAATTCGAGGGTTATGATTCATGTTATGAATGATGTCTTGATATTTAGATGTAGTTTAGAGTAGTTAGAATCAAAGGGGAGTAAAAGTACACTTGGAAAGGACTTAAACGAAGCAAACGACGGAAAAAGGGTAGGAGCAGGCGACCCTGGCGCACTTCTAGCACGGGGTGCCAGCCCCTAGACTTCAGAGAGCACTTTTTGGCGTAATGCTGGGGCGCCGCCCCAGACCCTCTAGCGCATTTGGGGCGCGCCGCGCCACCCCTCCCCCATAATTTTCCGACAAATTTTTCTTCTCATTTTCTGATCCTAATTCGTCTAGAATCGATATCTTTCCTCAAATTTTCCTTAGATTCAATTACCCAATAATAGTACACGAGAATCTACTCAAAAACAACTCTCAAACTCAATACAATTATCTCAAGAACTCATCAAATCCATCCTAATTCAAGAACGAAAGCAACACTTCAAGAATTCGAATATGTAAATCATGATTGTCGTGTGGATGAACGAACCCAACACTATGAAAACTTACATACCTCGATTTGGCAAAAATTTCCTCGATTCTCGAGAAACCTTTCTTCCTTTTCTCCTCTTTTCCTCTTCTTGAACTCTCTTCTAAAATCCTAAGCGTAATTTAGGATTTGTAAAACTGATCCAAATAAGATTTGACCCCAAAATATTACTAAAAAAGGTTTTAATATGATGGGGTAAGGAAAACACCAAAATACCCCTCATTAATTCGGGTAACTTTCCTTAACTGGACAGGCTAACTTCAATCGGGCATATCTCCCTCATCCAAACTCAAAACTTAACAAACTCGATAGCGTTGGAAAGAGGATTCCAAGTCCTTTCATTTGATATCTTATGGGCTACCTAACCATTTGTTAAAAAAAATCAATTTAGCTATTTCTAAGACGGGATGTTACAATATCTCCCCCTTAGGAACATTCGTCCTCGACTAAGATCACTCTAAAGTAAAACTAAGGGTGGAAACATCTAACACCCAGCTCAAACACCCAACATGCAATTTAACACAACATTGCAACTTAAAAAGTGCCAAGAAAAAAATTGGTACCTTGATTGGGAATTTCTCCGGGCTCAAAGAGATGTGGGTATCTCTTCTTCATATCCTCCTCAGCCTCCCAAGTAGCTTCCTCAACAAACTGGTTCCTCCATAAGGCCTTTACTGATGCTACCTCATTGGTTTTCAACTTGTTAACCTGACGATCAAGTATCTCAATGGGAATCTCCTCATAAGATAGGTTGTCCTTGATACCAATATCTTCAGTCGGTATAATAAGTGAAGGATCTCCCGTACACTTCTTCAACATAGAAATGTGAAGCACCGGATGGATTGCTGCTAACTCTTACGGTAGCTCCAACTCATAAGCTACATTTCCAATCCTCTTGGATATCCTACAAGGACCAATATACCGGAGATTAAGCTTCCCCTTCTTGCCAAACCTTATAACACCCTTTATAGGTGAAACCTTCAAGTAAACCCAATCATCCACCTCAAACTCCAAGTCTCTTCTCCTAATATCTGTATAGGATTTCTGACGACTCAGCGCTATTTTGAACCTTTCTTGAATAGTTTTCACTTTCTCCATAGCTTGATGAACCAAGTCTGGTCCTAACAACCCAGCCTCACAAACCTCAAACCATATAATAGGAGATCTACATCTTCTAACATGAAGAGACTCATCAGGAGCCATCTGGATGCTAGAGTGATAACTATTATTGTAAGCAAACTCGATGAGAGGTAAGTGATCATCCCAATTACCTTTGAAATCGATCACACACGCTCTCAACATATACTCTAAAGTCTGAATTGTGCACTCTGCTTGACCATTATTCTTAGGATGGAAAGCAGTACACAAATTTACCTTCGAACCCAAACCTTTCTGGAAACACTTCCAAAACTGTGTGTTGAATTACGTACCTCTATCTGAAATAATGGACATCGAAACTCCATGAAGTCTAATTATATGTTGAATATATAACCTGGCATAATCCTCTGCTATAAAAGTAGTCTTTACCAGTAAGAAATGGGCTGATTTAGTCATCTGATCTACAATCACCCAAATCGAATCATGCTGCCTGCGAGACTGTGGCAAACCAGTAATGAAATACATATTGATCATTTCCCACTTGTATTCCGTAAGGTCTATGTTCTGAGCCATACCACTGGGCCTATGGTGCTCTACCTTGACTTGTTGGCAATTCGGTCACTTAGCAACGAACTCTGCAATACTCCTCCTCATACTTCTCCACCAATAGACTTCTCTCAAGTCACGATACATCTTTGTGGAACCCAGATGGATAGAGTATCTGGAGCTATGAGCTTACTCCATGATCCTCTCTTGAAGTTCTTCCACCTTTGGTACACACAATCTATCTTGATACCTCAATACACCATCTCCCCCCTGTTCAAAAGCCATCACTTTCTATTTATGAATATTTGTCTTTAATTCAAGAAAAATAGGGTCTTGGTCTTGTTTCTCTTTCACTTCAGACACCAATGATGATTCAGCCCCATTCATCACCACTACTCCTTCTTCATTGGAGTCCATTAACCAAACTCCTAATCGTGCAAGTCTGTGCACATCTTTGGCTAATTTTTTCTTGCCTTCCTCAACATGGGAAGTACTGCCCATACACAACCTGCTCAATGCATCAGCAACAACATTAGCATTACCTTGGTGATAGAGAATACTCATGTCATAATCCTTGAGTCCCTCCAACCACCTCCTCTATCTGAGATTAAGCTCTTTCTGAATGAATACATACTGAAGACTCTTGGGATCGGTGAATGATTAACGTTTCAAGGACACTTAATCCAATTCTAAGTGTCAACGATCGCTAGTCATTATAAAACCCAACTAAATGAGTTGGGGTCGAATCCCATAGGGAGCGTACGTGTTTGAGATTCAATAGGGAAGTATGAATATGCTCAAATCAGTCATAGGAATAAAAATGATCGAATAAAAACATCATTCAAATAAGGGGATGAAACGGATGTCAGATGGGGGGTTTTAGTTTTAAAATTATCAACTACAAACAGCAGCAAACAATATGAAATAACAACAATGAGACGGGTTATTTGGATGTGATTTGATTATAGGCTATTATAGACAAATGGGTAATTGCAACTATTAGAAAATGGCTAAATATTAGTGAGTAAGCTAGGCTATAGAGGAAATAAATTTTCTCTCGAACAATTTACCCCGAATCAAGTTGATTTCTCTCAAACATCAATAAGCATGCAAAATAAGAACAGCCCACACCTTAGTCCATTCACTCTCTCGAGCTGAATGTGTGGAAAAGGGTTTAGGATTCACTCTCTTGAGCTGAACCCAAGTCAACCCAATACCCACAGACCATCAATCAAACACCTTAGTTCTAAAACCTCTCTCTCGAGCAAGCCAAGAACACAAAGGTAGAATCGCATTTGCAACTACAATTCTTAAATTAACCCACAATAAATTATTGAACTCACTTTTAAATAGAAAATAAACTAACACTTAGCAATACCGATAAGCTAAATCAACCCATAATCACATTATCACACCACAAGAATTGGAGTTTTATCTAGACATCATAAAAAGATAAAAACAGTTACCAAATTGATTATCCATCAACTAGGTAGGTGTCGATTCGTCCTTACAATGCTCCAATTCGAAGAATATCATAGACCCACTTCCAATTTCTCAAAAGTGAAAAACTTCCATTCTTCAAAGCTTAGGAAAAACTAGAGAAAACTGTCTCTTCAGTTCAAAACTCAAATAATAGACTCAAAGATACGAATTGATATGAAAATTGATACTAAACTAAATATTTAAAGATGTATTTATAGTCGCCGAAAATGTGTTGTGAAGAGTCACTCGGCGAAGTACGTCGGGCTCACCGAACCACTCGGCGATCCGCCCTTTGGTCACTTCGTTCGCCCTTCTACCTAGGCATTCAGCATCCTCAAGGTCTGTAACTTTGGGCGATCCAACACTGCATCGCGGAACCACTCGACGATCCGCCGAATGCTCCTTTCTCTCGCCAACTTGATTTTTACCCTCAAAGCTTGGCACACTGGAACTTTAGGCGGTCAAATGGCCATTCAGCGACTCGCCAAGTGGACTTGGCGATCACCGGGCTTTCTTTTCTTCATTCTTTCAACTCGCTTTGTTCCTTTTTACAACTTAGTGTCCTTGCTTTGTTCCTCAATTCATAATCCTGAAAATCAAGGGTTTTACATCAGTTATTGGTAAAAAATAAGTATTTGAGGACACTAAACCTATAAAAATAAAGCCCTAAATGAGTCTGAATCTCAGACTCATCAACACCCCCAACTTAAACTTTTGCTTGTCCTCAAGTAAAACTCAAGTTCAGCAGTTCAAAAAGGATGTCTCAAACAGTGCTACAAAAGACTCAATCATGAATGCACATAACAAGACTCAACTTATTCATACAAGGATCAATTGAGCACTCAAAGATTCAAGTTATGACTCACCATCATCAAAATTCTCAAGTTCACATTACTTGCTTCATATGCAAGTTCAAGCTCAACAATGGTACTCAAATGCCCTCACAACAACGATGATTCCATAGTCACACACAATTGTTCAACAATTTATTGCTCCGGAATCACAAACAACTCTCACACTAAAAAAGATGAACACATGCATGACTTCAACCATAACTTTGCCCTTATTTTCCAGCCAACATTTTTTTCAGCTCACTCAAGATCAAAAAGGTCTTTTCAAGACTTGTAATGGGGCTGAGTGTAAAGGTATGATCATTAGGCTCAGTGGCTGCTATCCTCATGAAATATGGTGTGAAAAACTTTCTTTCCTTTTCTTCAGCATTTTCATTCATGCTCAAAATTCACCACATTATTCACTTCTCATGGAATACCGGACAACCCATTTCTTTTGCAATTTTCACAACTTTATTTCACCATTTTTTCATTCTTTTTCTTTTTCTTTCTTCTTTTCTTTTGTATGGAGGGGTTCCATCTTTTTCAAGTCCATGGATAAAGGGGGAATTCTTCACACTTCTTGATTTTCCTTCTCTTTTCACCACACCCCCAACTTAGGCTTTTGGCCTAAGTTGGCTATTCAAACACACCACACTTTCATGAGGATTATGGGTGAATGGATAAAGAGGGGTTTCAATTTCATCAAATTTCTTCCAAGAAAAGGACAAGGCTCAAAGGGGTTGCAAGCAAGATTCACACATTTCACAAGGTTGGCCACAAAAGAGGTATATTGTCAAATTATTTCACTCTTAAAAAATATTGCCTAAGATCATTTCAAAAGCTTGCATCACTTAGTGAACCGGACCAACGGGGAAAATTCTAGGTGTCATCAGACAAGGTTCATGGTAAGCTCATCACACAAGGCATTGACACCATTATCAAACAAGACTCCATACTTTCGCTAGTGTGCAATGTTCATCACAAGAGACTCATTCGGTAAATGGCTAGTCACAACGAGATGCAAAAAGTTCACATATTGTCTATGCAACTTCATTTGGCCTCATCATAGCCGCGCATTCATTGTTGTTCGATTAAGAGCACTATTCAAGTCATCGGTATTGATCATGACCGATGCTCAAATTCACACAAGAACAACCCTATTAACACAAAACAAGAGGTGGAAAAAGTTTTGGAAGGGTCAAAACCATTTACAATCAAAACAAGGAGCCATAAGCTCAAACATCCACAAAACAGTGTCAAACATAATTTTCAGCACAAAAACCCAATATATACAAAAATGATAATCAAAAGAGGCAGGTATGGAAATACCTCACCCACCATAAATAAAAGCAATTTTTCCTCAAATGCAATACAATAAATAAAGTCAACAAAAAAATGACAGAGAGGGAGGTAAAGAAGGGTCCTGTCTACACAGTCGCTCCATCTGTCTGGGCATCAGTGCCCGGTGTAACATCAGAAGTCCACTAGGGTCAGCCATAGTGGTGTCTCTCAAGGAGGTCTGGCGGGCCGCCTCAAACATCGCATCCTCTAGATCGGCACGATCTTCATATACAACAGCATCTCGCTCCCCAAGCTGCTCCTCATCAGTCTCCGCCTCTGATGCCTCAGCTGCCACATCCCCTATAGGTGCATATCCGGTGGTAGACGGAGGAATCTCAGAAGTAGCTGGGGTATCCTCAGTCTCGGCTGCCTCAAATAAAGTAGTGAAGTTTGTAGACTTTAGATAGTCTAAATCCTTCCTCAAGTCTGCAACCTCGGCTTTCAAAGTTGTAACCTCTGAAGTATCCCCCTGTTGCCTCTCACAAGTCTCTGCTCTCACCGTGAGAGTGTCAACAGATGCTCGGAGGGGTGTTAACGCGGCTAGAATGGCTCTCTCAATCATCCACGGTACTGCAGCCTCCAATCGGGTTGCCCGTACATCATCAGAATGGGCTAACTGCCCCATCTTCAGGATCATGTCCTGAGTAATCCTGGTGGGCTGAGAAGCAGTAGAAGTACCAGGAGCCTGGGAGGAAGTGGAAGCAGGTGTACCTGAAGGTCCGGAGGCCGGAGTAGGCAAATATAAAAGTGGAAGCAGGTGTACCTTTAGAGCTTGGCACACTGGAACTTTAGGAGGTCAAATGGCCATTCGGCGACTCGCCAAGTGGACTTGGCGATCACCCGGCTATCTTTTCTTCATTATTTCAGCTCGCTTTGTTCCTTTTTGCAACTTAGTGTCCTCGCTTTGTTCCTCAATCCATTATCCTGAAAATCAAGGGTTTTACATTAGTTATTGGCACAAAATAAGAATTTGAGGACACTAAACCTATAAAAATAAAGCCCTAAATGAGTCCAATTCTCAGACTCGTCAGTGAACACATCTACATGAACACCATAACGATAGTGACGCCATATTTTCAAAGTAAACACTTCATCAGTCAACTCTGGATCATGGGTTGTGTAATTCATCTCGTGAATCTTAAGTTGTCTGGAGGCATAAGCTATAACTTTACCAGTCTGCATCAATACACAACCCAGTCCAACTCTGGACACATCATAATACAAAACAAAGCCTTGCGTACCCTCCGGTAGGGTCAACACTGGGCAGTAGTCAACCTAGTTTTCATTTCCTGAAATCTTTTCTCACAAGCTTCAGACCATTGAAACTTTGATGTCTTCTGAGTCAACTTATTCAACAGCGATGAAATAGATGAGAACCCCTCGACAAACCTCCTATCAAAACTATCCAATCCCAAGAAACTCCTAATATCAATTGGAGATGTGAGTCTGGCCAGTTCTGCACTGCCTCAATCTTTCAGAGTGTCAACTCGAATCCTATCACCAGAAACAATGTGGCTTAAAAACGCCACTGACTCAAGCCAAAACTCACACTTAAAAAAATTGGCATACAACTCTCTATCTCTGAGAGTTTAGAGAACTACTGTGAGATGAATAGCATGATCCTCATTCCTCGAATAAATCAAAATGTCATCAATGAATACGATAACAAACATATCAAGATAGGGCTTAAACACTCTGTTCATAAGGTCCATGAACGTTGCAGGAGAATTAGTCAAACCAAAAGACATGATTAGAAACTTATAATGACCATAGCGGGTCCTAAAACCTGTCTTTAGAGTATCACTCTCTCTTACTCTCAACTGATGATAGCCTTATTTGAGGTCTATATTAGAAAAACAGGTGGCACCCTGAAGTTGATCGAAAAGATCATCAATTCTCAAAATTGGATACTTATTCTTTATAGTAACCTTGTTAAGTTGGCGGTAATCAATACACATCCTAAGTGAACCATCTTTCTTCCTCACAAATAAGACCGGAGCGCCCCAAGGTGAGACACTTGGTCGAATAAAACCTTTCTCAAGAAGGTCTTTCAACAGCTCTTTTAACTCTTTCAACTCAGCTGGAGCTATTCTATATGGCAGAATAGAGATAGGACGAGTATCAGGAATAATATCTATACCGAAGTCTATTTCTCTCTTAGGAGGGACTCCGGGAAGATCATCTGGAGAGACCTCTAGACACTCACTCACAACTGGAACTGACTGAATAGGTGGTGTCTCAACACTAGAGTCATTAACTCAGACTAAGTGATAGATGTACCCCTTGGAAACTAACTTTCTCGCCTTAAGGTACGAAATAAAATGACCCTTAGGCACTGCTGAACTAGTCCTCTACTCAATAACTGGATCATTAGAAAATTAGAACTTAACTACTCGAGTTCTACAATCAACTGAGGCATAACAAGCATGAAGCTAGTCCATACCTAGAATAACATCAAAATCTATCATGTCTAACTCAACTAAGTCAGCCATGGTGTCCTTGTGATTGATAAAAATGATGCAATCACGATAAACTCTCACAGCTAGAATAGACCCACCAACAAGTGTGGAAATACTGAGGGGCTCAAGAAGTTGTTCGGAAATAATATCGAACATCAAAGCTATATATGGAGTCACAAGATATAGGCTCACACCTGGATCTAACAATGCATATACATCAAAAGTATAGACTTTGATCATACCAGTTACTACATCAGGTGAATTCTCTTGCTCTTGGCGACTGGTGATAGCATACAGACGGTTTGCCCCTCCGCTTGTCCGTGAAGTAGCTCCTCTAGGTGCAGCTCTGTCTTGCGGAGCCATAGAAGAAGATTGGGATCTATTTCCCCCATAAACATTACCTTTCCTATTCTTAGGGCACTCTCTCATGAAGTGACCATTCTGATCACACTAGAAGCAACCAGTGGAGCCATCACGACACGTTCCTGGGTGGTTCCTACCACACTTAGCACATGCAGGAGTCCCATTACCTCCTTGTGCCACAGTACCTTGAGACTGTGCAGGCTTAGCTCTGAATTTCTGAGAATTCTGATTCTCAAACTCACCTCTATTCCTTTGTGCAGGTGAACTAGCAGACGATGGAGCAGGTCCATTTTTCTTTTGCTTAAAAGATGTCCGGTTCGTGTTACTCATCTGGTGTCCGGACTCATTTCCTGTTGTCTTATTCTTCTTGTTTCGGAACTCTTCTCTATCTCTCAGCTTATCTTCCTCAACCTGTTGCACATGGATCATTGTTCTTGCTATGTTCATGTCCCCTATCAACATCGTAGACTTTCCCTATTTGCTCGACAGATGATACAACGCAGACACAAATAAACTCATCATGCTCCTCATATCAGCAACCATCTATAGAGCATAGCGGGACAGTTGAGTGAACGTGAGGCTATACTCATGTACACTCATGGATTCCTGCTTAAGAGTGAGAAATTATCTTACCTTGTCCTCTCTTAGCTCATGGGGAAAGAAACGCCCAATGAAGGCACCTTCAAACACAGCCCAGCTCACAATTTGTGCACCCTCAGCTCCACTTCTCTTCCATTGATTCTACCATACTCTAGAAACACCCTTCAATTGGTATGCAGCCAGTTCCACTCGCTCAGCATCAGCAACATGCATCACCTCAAACAATTTTTGCAACTCTTCCACAAACTTTTCTTGATCCTCAGTGACACTTGAACCGGTGAAGTCTGGAGGATTCATCCTTAAGAACTCACGAATCCGGGATGTATCAACTACATCCTGTCAATTTCCTCTCTGCTAACCAACTTGGTTGGCCACCACTTGACTCAACATCTAGATAGACTCCCGGAACTCACCATTAGTGACCTCTCCTTGGAGTTGCACTTCTGGTGCATTGGGGTCCCCTTGATCCTGGGGATCAACATTCCTCCTGGCAGGATGACCTCAAACAACTCTTCGTGGAGGCATGATATGAAAGATATGCGCAAGCACGAATTAGAAAGAAACTTTATAAATTTGAACTCTATCACATGAAAAGAGTATGAAAAAAGTGAGATAGTTCCTAAATGTTGCAGCCTCCTATTTATAGATGTGGCGCGCTTAACACCGATAACTAGGACTCTAAAGACAAGGCTTCATAGACACCCTAGGACTCTTGAACTCTGTGCTCTGATAACATGTTTTTGCACCCCGAGCCTACACCTTGGACGTGGCCGACACTCGAGAAACATTGCTGGCCCCAAGCGAACCCTTGGCCTGACTCAACACTTAGCGGAAGACTTACTCAATAATAAAAGAACTTTAAAAGTAATGTTTTACCTCAATGTCTCAAATAGATACTCAGAATATTTTATGTAAAATATTCACTGGCCAAAGCGGCAACTCAAGTCTATAAAGAATGAACACTGGAAATGAAAAAAATTCATGAACTACTACCTGTCTATCTACCTATGAAGCCTCTAATACTATTAGGAATGTCGGGACAAGACCCCCTATCATCCTAACAAAACTGAAATAAATGAAAATAAATAAGGGATCCTCCGAAAGCAAGGAGGCTCACCAAACATCTCTGGAACTGCAAATGGTATAAATGAATCGCCTGTTGATGACCCTGATCTCCTGTATCTGCAGCATGAAAAAATGCAGGCCAAACGGCATCAGTACATTGAATGTACGAGCATGTAAGGGGAACACTGAACATAACTTGTAAGCTTGAACTTGGAAAGAAGGAAACGTACTCATCTCAACTCTACTCAACTCAACCTCAACTCATGGATACTCAACTCAATGCAGTATAAAAACAACAATAAGAATACGCAGTTTATATAGAGCATTTAAAATAGTAGATAACAACTCAATGTATTTAAAAATACAATAATAACTAAGTTTGTATGTAAAGATACAAAATAACTCTGTTTGAGAGATTTTCTAACCGACAACCATTACTATGAGCTATGTGATGATACAACGTCTCGTCCATGCTGCCAGAACTATCCTATACCTTTTCGGGGTTTAGAACTCCTCAACTAAGTGGATCCACTAAGCTATTATTAAAAATCAATAAGGAATCATCTAAAAAATATGACCCTTTCTACCCACGTTGGCTACATGGTTTAGGAGGACTTTGAGTTGTATGAACTCATTCCCATATCAGTGCTCAATACTACTCTCAAAAATATACTCAGCTCATATGTTTATAAACAGTTCCTCATCCTCAAGCTTTGATATTATTACTCAAAAGGTTCTCTTAAAAGAGATTATACTCAAAAACTCCTCAAGTACTCATTTGGAAATCGATGTTTCCTCTCATTTTAAATGTAAAACATTTACTCTTGGGAATACTTAGTTCCCATATATTCATTTGATTCTTTTAATCCTTTACATTCACTTCAGTTAATGTTTTATCTATTGCAGTCCTTTCATTCAGTTTTTTTTATTCAACTATATTACATAATTGTACATTCAATGTACTGATGTCATTCGACTTGTATCTTTTAATGATGCAGATACAGGTTCTTAAGATCCTCAACAAGAGTCTGTTGAGATCACTTCATCCGCTCGTCAGCTTTTGAGTGAGACTTTCTTGCTTCTGGAGGACTCCAATTTTATGAGTTACTAGTATCAGTCTTTGAGAAGTCGTGGGTCTTGTCCCGATACTCATCTTTATACAGTAGAGGCTTCATAGATAGATAGTTTTGGAGAGTCTTTCAGTTTCAGATATTTTATTTAAAACTCATTTTCATACTTAGTATATTTAGCGAAGTTTTGAGATTTAGTAAACTGTTTTTAAACGTTTCTTTCATTTTGATGCATATGTATGCTTGAGTTAGTCTTCCGCTTGTAGTCAGCCAGGATGAGGGTTCGTTTGAGGGCCAACAATGGTTCTTGTGTGCTGACCACGTCCACGGTGTAGGATCGGATCGTGACCGGTACTCGAGAACCATTGTTGGCCCCAAGTGAACCATTGGCCTGGCTCAATACTCAGCGGAAGACTTACTCAACTATAAAAGAACTTTAAAAGTAAAGCCTTAACTCAAAAGTCTCAAATACTCAAACTCAGAATATTTAGAAATAAACATTCAACTCGCGAAAGAGGCAACTCAAGTCTCAACATAAAAAATGGAAATTAACAAGACTCAAGAACTACTACTCTCTATCCATCTATGAAGCCTCTAATACTATAAGGAATGTCTGGACAAAAACCCCCCCGATCATCCTAACAAACTGAAATAACTGAAGATAAATAAGGGATCCTCCGGAAGCAACGAGGCTCACCAAACAACTCTGGAACTCAACTGGATCAACGAAGCACTGGTTGATGATCCTGCTTACATGTATCTACATCATGAAAGATGCAGGCCAAATGGCTTCAGTACATGGAATATACGAGCATGCAAGGGAAAATCTAAAACATGACATAAGCTTGAACTGGAACTGAAGAAATAACGTACCTCATCTCAACTCAACTCAACCTCAACTCATTTCAATATAAAAGCAATAACAATAATGCGATATAAAGAAAAGCTTTTAAAATAGTAGATAACAACTCAATGTATTGCAAAATACAATACAACTCAGTTTTTATGTAAAAATATAAAATAAACTCTGTTTGGGAGATTCTCTAACCGACAACCATCACTCTGAGTTATGTCATGATACAACGTCTCGTCCACGCTGCCAGAACTGTCCTATACCTAGTCGAGGTATAGAACTCCTCAACTAAGTGAATCCACTAAGGCATGCTTAAAAAGTGATAAGGAATCATCTAAAAAGTATGACCCTTTCTACCCACGTTGGCTACATGGTTTATGGGGGCTGTGAGTTGTTTGAACTCTCCCCCATATCTGTGCTCAATACTACTCCCAAAATATAACTTAGCTCATATGTTTTAAAAAAATATTTCCTCTCAACTTTGAGATTATTACTCATAAGATTTCTCTTGAAAGAGATAGTACTCAAAACTCCTCATTAACTCTTTTGAAAATCGGTGTTTCCTCTCTTCTTAAATGTAAAAAATATTTACTCTTGGAAATACTTAGTTTCCATATATCATTTTGAAAAAAATGAACTCTACTCTCCTCATCCTCAAAATCAAGTACTCAAAACTCACAACTTAAGCATAACTTGTAAAATTTCAGATTTGGCTCTTTCCAAATTAGTTCTTTCTAAATTTAGCACTTTCTAAGGCGGGATGTTACAGAACCATTTCTAATATGATAAAGGCATTTTTAAACATTTTCCCTTAATTTAAAAATTGGTTTATTTAAACAAAAAGTTTGATAATTGAGTATGTATTTCATGCTGTCAAATTAAACTCACTTGTGACTTAATTATGACCATTACACTATTATTATAAACAATGACTATACTTAGTAAATCAAGAATATTTATTAGTAAATTGATTAAATGAAATAGCTCAATTTTACTACAAATTATCTTAATTTCATAATATTTCCAATTACAAAACAATTTATTCAATTTTTTTACCAAATTAATAATGGGCTACAATTGCAATGGAACATAGGAATGTTTGAAATAATTTTGGCCACAATTTAAAGGGAATTGATTGATTCTTAAATTAAACTTTAGTCGTTTGCTCTCATAAAGACAAAACTTTCAGACTAAACCTTTTTGGGGGTCAAGTTTTTAAAATGGATCTAAGATCTGTTGGTCTTGCCTTTTGATCCTCCAATAAAAAATGTTTTACAAAAATGACTTTCATAAGAGGTGGTCATGATTTTTGAGCCCGCATACTAATTTTTAATTTTTAAATTTTTAAATTTTAAATAAATAGCCTATGCTTTAGAAAATTTTAACTTTTATTCATAAGGCAAACATTCACGATATTTTAAGAGCCTGTTTGGATTTGCTTATGGCTTTAAGCTTCTTATGACTTTTGACTTATTTTGGCTATTTTTTCTTCAAATCAAGCTGTTAAAAGCACTTTTTAATTATATACAAACACTTCAAAAGTTCTTAAAATACAATTTAGCTTAAAAACACCTAAAATAATTTCATCCAAACATATTCTAAATCAGAAAACATACTCAATTGACCATAAACTATGTCTTATAGGCAATAGATACAACTTAAACATATTACCCATCATGCATAAGTCGGCCAAAATCAGTCCAAATACCCTGACATACCCGACCTGTAATCTCATTAAACCCTCCAATAATTTTTTATTCTTTTTTAAATTTTACAGAATTAGTCAAATCATCGAATATTTTTAACTGAGTTTAAAAAATTGATAAAAATATCAATTGAGGATGATGTTGGCTTATTTTGACATTGTGGATAGTAGTTAGTGGTAATGATAATTGACATTATAAGTTGATAGTGATAGTTTATGTAGTAATAAACGATGACGATGTTTGAAAATGTGTTTATTAATAATTGATGATGATGATTGTCAATAGTGATCTATGATCAATTGTTATGGTAATGACGGTTGATGGTGATGCTTCGAAATAGTGACTAGTGGTGGTGACAGCTGGTTATAGTGATTCCCAACAATGGTTTGGTTTAGGAGTGGAGTTGTAAACATTATCTAAAAAGGTTTTCCCAACGAAATTAAGTCGTAATTGAGGGCTCTTTAAACAATGAAATTTTATTAAATAAACAATAGGGACAAAAATTAAAGACCACCAATTTAAGGTATAAAAACTTAAAGACCACACATAAATAAGGTAATTCCTGCAAAAATAAGAACTTTATTACAAATATTATTCATTCAGATATATTCGAGCTCATTAACTAATTATAACATAAAAAAATCAATACACTTAACGCTAAAATCATAAATAATTTAAAATCAAGATTTTCAATAAGTGAAAATAAATGAGAACTTAGTAATATCTCCAGGCTCTTTTTTTTCATTAGTAATATCATGTGTTTGACCTATAAATGAAGTTGTGCGGAGATTTGAAAGGAAAAAAAAATAATTTTCTAATATATGATATAGATGCATATGAATGTCTTTTATTTTCAAATATTTGGAGTTTTGAATTTAAGAAAATAATATTATCATTTTTACATTATATTTTTTACATTTTAATCTAATAAAATAAATTTAACAATCTGAATATTTAATCAGTTATTTTAATTATTTTTATGAGTTTGTTCTATATTCTAGATTTTCTTTGTTTAGAGTTTTATTTTTACTCTGCTCATTATTCTGTTCATTATTCATTATTTAAATATGTTTTATTATTAAGTTACAATTAAGTTTAAATATGATTATTATTAAGTAAGTTCTCTCTCTAGAAAAATTTAAATAAAAAAAAAATATAGTGAAAGTTGTGAAAAATACAATATTAGACACCGTTATTTTGGTTTCATCAGCACATAATTGGGGTAATTAGAAAATTAGACTAAATTTTTTTAGATTGAATGGGCAAAGTTCCCTCTTCCCATTCACGAAATTTCAGGGCTTAAACTGAATCAATTCCCTCTCTTCATCATATTTTCTACAAGTTAGTAATGTATAGTTCTCGTTTTTTTTTTATAATTTCTCGTAGAGTTCCTACCCGAAATTGTTTGGGATATGTTTGTCAATCTATCTATTATTATATGTATTGGGTTAATTTTGGTTCAATTCATAACTTCTTTTGTGGGTTCCTTTTTTTTTGAGGTCTAATTGTTAATCTTACAAGATTAAGAGTCATCATTATTGTTTGGTGAAATGAGTAGGTGCTTTTCAAAAAGAGGGTCTCTAGTAAGAAATTTTATATTTCTATTAGAGTTTTAGGGTATGAAAATTTTGATCTTTCTAGTTCCAAGTGTCATTCCCCAAACTCAAGGGGCGCAACTGGCTCTTAATGCCAAAACTCACGCCCGAGCTGACCCTGCTGCACCATTTGCTACTAGCGCATGGCAGCCACACGCAATCAAGAAAACAAACAAGTATATCTCGGCTTAAAATTACGCCCTCGGCCGGCAAGGCCCCTGTCAATAGATCTATAAAAGAAACATCTACTCCCAAGAGTTCATATAAAGAAATAGCCAACTAGCACAAAAGTCCTGATTGGGCCGTCGAGGCCACCATGATCTCTATACAAAAACTGAAAGTAGGTATATATCAAGACAATACATCAAACATCTA